>ML342314.1:0-15021 GCA_005239505.1 Nicotiana paniculata | reverse complement strand
CCCCCATCCGTCTCTCTCACATCTCTCTAAACACCAAACCCTAGCCGCCACCCTCCGCCTGCCAGAAATCGCCTCCGGCGGTGGAGCTTCACCCAATCCAGACCAAATCTTCACTAGACAGTCTCCTCCTCCTCCTCAGTCACCTCCCGTCGTTGATTCCACAAAAATCCCACCCAAAAATCCTTCGATCTTAGATCTAAGAAACCTGAAACCCTAAAACCCCATGTCCGACCGATTCAAGAACAACGTATGGTTCAAAGCTACATGAGTCAACAGGTCTTGATGAGAGTTACTGATTCATGTGGGTTTGGNACATTTCTTCGTTTTAAGAAAACAAAATCGTATGCCTCACTATTTTGATACATGTGTTTATGTTGTACTGTTCTCATCTAGTATTTGTTTGTTCTTGATTTAGTTTAGATCTTTAAAATGCATGATTCGATGGTATAATAACCATTTTAGATTTTGTTTACCTTAGTCGATTAGTTTGAAGTCGTTGGTTTGAGATTGGTTTTTGTTGAATATCTTCTTTTCTTGGCCTGTTTAGTTCTAAATATGCATGCGTACCTAATCTGTGCCTTATTTTCTAAGTTGTTCACTGGTTGGATATTCTTATGTTTTCCCGGACTGTTTTCCCCCTCTTTCCCCATTTTTTCTCAACTGTTAAGTCTTTTTGTTTTAAGGGTTGATTACTGATTTGGTTTAAGAGTTCATGAACTTTTTTGTTTAAATAACATTTTGTTGGTTTAATTGAATTGTTAGCTTTGTTTGTTGAATAGCATGCCTATACTGATTATACTTTCTGTCTTTTTCGTTTTCTTTTGGTATCAACTTTAGTTTCAATCGATTATTAATCGGTCAAGTAATAGTTTAATTAGGTAATGAAGAGACAATTATGCGTGACTAATAAAGTGTGCATTTGAACTAAGTAATAATACAATTGACCTAAGTCTAAGAAGTTCAACCTAATTAATCTAAAGTAGTTAATTAACCTGAAACTAATCAACCAATTAGGCTAAAACTCAGTTCTAAGACAATGTTTGGTCAGGGTTTAACCTAGACTTATCAAGACTAATTTAGTTAATAATAGTTTCCTATAATCACTTGTTTAATAGATTAACCTAGTCTAATAGCCTCTTGAACAACTAACTAAGTCCTAAAATCTGCCTAAGGTAATTAATTTAGGACTAATTAACTAAAATAAATCATTTAACCTAGGCTTGATAATTAGTTAAGTTTCTGATTTTAGGTAAGTGAGTTTGACTTAATTAAACTAAATCAGTTAACTTAATTTAAGGAGTCAAAACTAATTGGTTTACTTTAATTAATTGACTTAAACATAAGTAAGTAGTATGAAACTAACTCTAGGCATTTAATCAATTAACCTTTAATTAATTAACTCAACCTTAGTTAAGAACAACTAGTTGTCATCTAAAGGGCATAACTAGTGTCAGTTAACTATAGTTAAATGATAAACCAAGTAA
Organism: Nicotiana paniculata; assembly: GCA_005239505.1. NCBI lineage: Eukaryota > Viridiplantae > Streptophyta > Magnoliopsida > Solanales > Solanaceae > Nicotiana > Nicotiana paniculata. Next base: position 13,537 of record ML342314.1, on the reverse strand, counting down.
GTCACCTTGGTTGCCTAATGGTAAATATAGGGGCTTCAAAGGGGTACATGAGGAAATATATATTAGGAAATCAGATTCTTAAGGATAAAAAGGTCTTTTCTAGAGTAGGAAAGTTCTAGAAGAGGGGCAGCTGTCCCAAAGATAAGAACAACAGCTGCCCTATGTACTATTTCAGCCTTTTGGATGAGGAATATGCCAAAGCATATCCCATCCTTGAGCTCCCTATGAATAGACTTTCTTTCTACATATTCTGGACTTTTGTTTTGAACAAAAAAGGCCCTGTCAAAAAATCTGGATACAGAAATTTCATACACACACACACACACACAGAGTAGAAATCCTATACAAAAGAACACTGGATTAGGGATAGAAATATAAAAAATCTGGCTTTCTTCAGTCTTGGTATTCTTGAACTTGGGTGGTAGCTGACTGGTTTTTCTAGGTTTTTAAGAGTTTATCTGGTTGAAATATGTTTTCTTGCTGGTCTTGCTTCAATTTCTGGATTTCCAAGCTCTCATTGTCTTGGTTTCTCTACTGCTGGTTTTTGTTTTCCTGTTAGTCGCTGTGTTGATGTCCAGTTTTTTGCATTTGACCTTTATTTGGTCAAATTTCTGTTGCTTTTACTCTTAAAAAGGTATGTATTAACTCATCTTTTCTTAATGAAATTTCTTGAACTAGAATCTTCTTCTTCTTCTCCCTGATTTAAACTAGTTGTCATTGATGAATGAGGTTATCTCTTCTACTTTATGTAAATGTGACTGTATAGGTGTTTATTAGCATATTAATGAACCTGTGAATGTGATAGATACTGTTTTGTTGTTGGTATTTTCTTTGCTGAAATATTCTGTATATTTCAGGCCAAATGTATATAAATATGGTAAATATTCATAGTTCCATACTAAAAATTAAGGCTGCACTAAGGTAAGAATCTGACCTTATTTATGGTCAGGTTTTCCCTATAAGTGTGTAGAAAATATGCTTTCAATTGAGTCTCTTTGGTCAATAAAGAGATTCAACAAGCAAATCTCTAGATAGGTTAGTATTAGCACTAGGGTAGATGAATTTGACCTGTTAATGGTCAAATTCACCCCATGATAGTGCACAAAAATAGTATAAATGGCTGAAATTTACCCTTGAAAGGGTATAAAGTAGGTAGTCAAGAAGGCCTTTAGAGCAAAGAATCCGAACCCATAAATGGCCTGATTCATTCTCTAAAAAGCCAAGAGCAGTCAAAGTATTCGAATGAATACTTGTTGAAATATGGATATGACTGTAAGGGTCAAAAAGGGTGGCATCATTAGAATGAATCTGACCCCTTTCATGGTTAGATTCTTTTCAGCAAATGCACAAAATTTCCGATTTGATATCATAAAATCTCACATCAATAGAGTTAAGTCTGACCCCCGTCATGGTCATATTTGCTCTAATAGATGCATTATACATCTATATTGAGATGATTAGAAACTACAAAAGAAGAGTTGCAAGTGTAAAGTATCCGGATGAGAAGCAACCCATTAGGATTTTTTAGCTCCTTTTTTAATATTCAAAACTGATTCTTACAGAGGTTATATTTTTTTTATTTCTGTAAAAAGAAAAACTGTAATTAATCATTTCTGCATTCTGGGACTTTGTAATTTAAGATTGGACTGTGTATCATTTTCAGCCTTTTTTAATATATACTGTTCTTGCTGACCTCTAAGGCAATCCTTGGAATTTCTAATCTAGTCCTAATATAAGACGTAATACAGTGTTGATAGGTGTTTAATCAAAAGAAGAACTTGTATTTTCTTAAATCAGCCTACATAAAACTTTGAATGAATATTTACTGAATTTTTTTTAGAAAGCATTCATTTCAAAAATAAGTCATTTTCAATACAAGTAGAAATCAGTAAGATTATTTCCAGTTCATTTCATATCTCGAAAAAATGTCTTCTGAAAATCAACATGGGAACACTTCGAATACGTTCTAGTCTTAGAAACACGGGGCTAGGTAATTATTAATAAATCTGCCTGACTTTTTGTTATTTAAGAAATTACAAAGGCCCAGGAAATAAAGTGATCTAGCTTACCAAATTCAAAGCAGAAAATCAGTAGATAATGTGTTTTATATGTTTGTGTATATATGATGTGTTTCTCAATGAACATATTTAATATCATTTAGCATATTAGAATGTAGAAGCCTTTAAGATTTTATGGAGAACCGAATTTCCTAACTAATATTCCTCTTGCAAAAATAGTCACAATTAGGATGGCCCAAGGTGTTACAAACGGGGCTAAATGAGGCAATGGCCCATAAAACCTGTCTTTAGACTAATGTACACCATTTTTTAGATGATATTATAGGTAAGATGTTACTTTTGGTTCGAAATTTGATATAAAAATTGATCGTGACTTCAAAAATTACCTCAAACTACATTCGGGAGTGGCAACTCATGCCCCCGACCCTCAACTCCAAACAACTAATAAAAAATGCACATAGCAATCATGGGTGCATTTCATATGACGTGTTTGCCATGTGTTCAAGAAACAACAAATGCACGCCATCGTGACTTGTCTAAGATAGATCCATAAACATCTTAATCGATCTTAAAACTAAAACGCTCTTTCAAAAATAGAAACTTAGAAATATAATTGAATATTCGCCTCAAATAGGCATTTTTAATCGTCATGACCATATAATCTACACTCGGGTGCGACAACTCATGTCCCCGTCTTCAACTTCAAAGTTTTAAAAAAAATCGCATGTTTTAATTGCGGGTGCATTTCATGTGGTGCAGTTATAATGTGTCCAAAAACAAACAAGTGTACACCATCGCGACTTGTTTCAAAATAATTCCACAAATATTAAAAAGCGGCTAAAAAGTAAGAAGGCTAAAAATGCACAATAGGTTTAAAATATGTAAATAATTAGATAAATAGGCCAAATATTAATAGTTAAGCGACCGTGCTAGAACCACGGAACTCGGGAGTGCCTAACACCTTCTCTCGGGTTAACAGAATTCCTTACTCAGATTTCTGGTTGCAGACAAATCAAAACACAGTCAAAAATTTCCTCGGTTTGGGATTTCAAATGGTGTCCCAGAACACCGTAAAAAAAATTCGGGTGGCGACTCTGAAAAACAATAAATAATCCCAAAATCGAATAATGTCACTTAAAGTGGAAATACTCCCTTTTTACCCTTACACCGGTGAAAAAGGAGGTGTGACAGCTCTGGCGACTCTGCTGGGGAACCGAACCCAGAATATCTGGTTCAGGATTCAAGAATTCGAGCTTGAAATAGACTGTTTTATTTGGCTTTATTATCTGATTTTTACATGTTTAAACCTAACGTGCTAAATGTCGCTTTTTACCACTTTGATATTATCTGAACTGTATATAAATTGTGCCGAAACCCTCTTCTCTCTGAGTCTTCTAAATAATCTGGGAAGTGTGCACTTCGTGTGACTTCTTTTCTATTAGAGTCATATCCAAAATTTAGAACGAGGTAGGGATAAGTTGCAAAGCCGGTGAAGCTTCTGTATTCCCGGTACGCTGCCCCGACCTCGGCTCGAGCTGTCCGCTCGGGTAAGCCTGGTCTAGAACAAAACCCCAGGTTTAAACCTAGAATAACAAAACCTCATGTCGGATCCCTATTAGGAACGCTTATATGCATCATGCGCATTTGACTTAGGGGGCTCAACACAGGGGTTGAGTATGTCTAGGATAGGCGTACCCGAAATGAAAGACTGCCCTGATGCATCTTACTTGTTACGTATGCATTTATTTGTCTCAGCTTGTGTATTGACCGGCTAAACCAAAAAATAAACAGAAAAACCAAGAGTGAGTTAGAATAGAGAATTCACACTGTTTTAAAAATCCTCGTATTTATCCCGAAACTATGCCAAAATTTCTGGAAAAGAAAATATAAAACAAAATGAGTGGGTGTATATTTTTAATCAGTCGGGATTTTCCCGAACTACGCATTGTTTAATTCTCACGGGTGTGGGATACGTAGGCAACCCTCATCGGGTCCAACTCCATTTTTCAAAATCAAAACGATATAGCCCTAAACTAAATTAGGAGACGCCATTATAGCCTGATCGCCCAAGTAGGGCGCCGGAGGGCCATTTTTGCAAAAGTGGCTGCCTGTGTTTTGTCTTTGAATTTCGACCCAATTCGCGAACACAGCCTTAAAGGTCTGTATTCGCAAAGGTGGTCCATTTTTCTTTATTACAAAACCCTTTGCCAAAATGACACTTTTCAAAAAAAAATCGGTGGTTTAAATCAAAAACGAACGTGCAGGATGAATACAGTTGAAAACATCCCCTTCAGGGCGGTTGAGTAAATCCCTCTAGGAATCCATATGTGGTGGAGAAACTTGGGGAAACCAGTATAAAGTCTGTAATGAAAGCTTTAGGGGGAGTTGCTGGCCTTTTAAAGATCAAGCCGAGGTTGGACATCATCGAGGCTCTAGTACCATTTTAGGATCCCGGCCACAACGTATTCCACTTTTCAGACTTTGAATTGACTCCCACACTAGAGGAAATAGCAGGGTATGCTGGTCTCAATGACAATCTCAGAAGTCGGTACCCAGTGGCACCCAGGGCGGTGACTCCCCACAAGTTTTTGGATCTGTTGAACATTAGCCGGGACGTCCAAGACCCACACTTTTCCGAAGGTTTCTGCACTTTCTATTTTCTTTACAGACGTTATGGATATCCCCAGGGTTATGAGGCTAACAACACTGGTCTAACTCACAAAGATCAGGCTAAATGGGAAGCCTGCCGGGGGCTAGCTTTTGTGGTAGCATTCTTGGGCACCTTGATTTGCCCAAGAAGTGACGGATGCATAGACATTGGGCTTGTGGGAATAGCAGACTTCATGATGAAAAAGTCCAATGGCACACTTATACCAATGGAATTAGTCGGGATTTACCGTGCTCTGACAATTTTCCAATCTGGGGGAAAATTCTTTGAGGGGTGCAACCTACGCCTACAAATCTGGCTGATCGAGAACCTTTGTCACCGCTCAGGCTACATGAACTACGGTTTAACCGGTTTGAATTGCATCGAGGAACATAGTACTCGGGTAAAAGGCCACCAATTTCCTGAAGGCACGGAAGCCTGGCACTCATACTTGAGCTCACTGACTGCCAACCGAATCAAGTGGACGTTCCGGTGGCTCCCTCTCAGCGAGGTTATCAATATGTCTGCTGAGGTTTGCTATCTCCTGTTAATGGACCTGCGAAGCATTCAGCCATATGCCCCGCATCGGGTCTTACGCTAGTTGGGGAGACAACAGGGTGTTCCCCATGACGAGGATTTAAGCCAACAAGCCATTGAGTTATGCTGAAGAGCTACATTTCCTGAAGGTTGGGTCCGTAAAATCTGGAACGAGTGCAGGTTTTTAGAACCTCAAACTCGAGTGAGAGACTTATCCAAAGGGGAAGTGGAGCCCACCTACACCTCTTGGTACAGAGTAAGAGGCATGGAGCATCAAGAGCAAGAACGACCCGCAAAGAGACTCCACGTACAACAATTCATCGAGCAAACTCAAGAGCATTGGGATTAGTTAGAAAATGAGAACAGCTACCGAGCCACCATAAGCAAGTTGGAGGCCTAGGTTAGGGAAATCAAGTTCGAAAACATTCTACATACTGCCTCAATTGAAGGGGAGAAAAATAGATTAGCCCAAGAAAATGAAGTCCTCCGGGCCCAGATACAGGAACTGAAAACAGCTGCTGAGAACCCAGAGGGAAACAAAACTGATGAAACGCTTATCAACAGCCTGAGGCATAAAGTATGCAGCTATGGGAATGATTTACACAAAGCTGAAGAAGAACTGGCCAAAGTTCGGGCAAGATTAACAAGAAGTGCAGAAGAAAGAACAGAGTTTGTCCAGAGACTAAAAAGGAAATATGACCAGGAAGTCGTGGGCTTGAAGGAAAAATTGGCCGCCCTCGAGAACGAAATGGCCAAATAGTCAAAAATGTTTAAAACATAGAGGGAACAGTGTTATGCCATGATGGCTCGGTTAGAAAAAGAGTTGCAATAATGGCAAGAACAGAGTCACAAAGACGCCCAAACTTTCGAGGCGAGATCCCAACAAACCGGGCGCCTGCTTCAAGAGAAGGGTATTATCAGGCGAAGGGTCCAAGAGATAGCTGACTACATCATCACTAGATGTCAGGAATGCGAAGATATGACTCGGACCACTTTCTTCTTAGCAGTTATGATCTTCGTCCACAAGATAATGGACGACCTTTACCGCCTCTCCCAAGACATAGCACGTAGGCCCATGGCAAGGCCGAATGATGCCCCACCGGCCCCTGGAGCAACGGAAGCACTAATGTATTCTTGATATTTTTCGAGTCTGTATTTCACTTTTCTAGTCTAGTCATGGCTTGAGTCCACAGTAGTTTTTATATTTTTAGAAAATATGTGCCAAGTCTGTTTTGCAAACTCTGTAATTCTAAAAATGGGCTGCAAGTTTTCGGTAATCAAAAGTGTTTATTTAATGAATGGAAATTTTTAGAATGAAGCTTTTAGAGAAAAAATATATGCATTTCTTTGGGTTTTTTAGCATGAATTACATGATGATATGATTCACGCGGCGCCGTGATACGTAGGAAATCCACATAGGATTCGATCATAACCATAAGAGAGGAAACCGAGCGAGGAATAAAAAAGCGAAAGCAAAAACAAAGGAAAGAGAAGAATAATAAAAAGAAAAACAAACTAAGAGATAAAGTCGGGATTAAGTACACAACTGTTGCAAAAACATATAGAAAAGCATCAGGTGCATTGCATACCCCGTATGTGCGATTGCCTATGTGATAAATGTTTTAACCTAATGTTTTGTTGGTTCAATCTTAAGGTATTTTAGGGTGGTTGGTTTTGCGGTAACCTGGCTTCCCATCCTTACTTCACTAAATCAAAAGGGAGCATAGAAATGATGTCTGAAAGTCACTTGCCAATCGTCAACTCTTCTGTGGAAGACCTAAATCCAGCCAGCCCAACATCTGAGTCAGCAACAGTTGAAGAGAACAGGACTCTGCGTTGCCGCATGCTGGAAATGTGGGACGCATGGTCCAATGGTAGTGAACCGCCCAGTACCATCCCGGGTTTCCCAGAGATAATCCTCAAGGGAGGAGGGACGTCCAACATCCCCATAAGCTACCCAGCCACGCCATTTGGATATCCAACTATGTCGGCTCACTTTCCCGGAAGGCCTTCTGAGGTTCGCCCCCAGGCTTTGTTTTCTGGTGTGTCTTCCAACATTTTCACTGCACCACCAATCTCCGCCACGGCCACCAACTATCTTCGTGCCAAGTTTCGCGCCGCCAGCATTCACATTCCAAACACCATCAGTCTATCAGGATACCACTCATGCTACTCCCAATGCATATCCCCAAGAAACTCAGCCTAAGTTCCATTGCAGTAGTAGTCGTTTCAACAAAACCATTTTGTTGTTCCGTATGTTATCACTTTTCTGTAAAATAAACTAACACAAACAAAATTAGTATCTCGGTAAAGTTTTTATATCTTAAAATCGAATCAAATAACCGAGTAGAAAATCACAGCATTTTAATCTCGGATTGAGTAGAAAGTCACAAAGACTTTAATCTCAAACTGGAGTAGAAAATCCAAAAATTTTAATCTCCAAACGGGAGTAGAAAATCACTATGATTTTAGTCTCCCAAACCAAAAAGTAAGATGAATAATGAAATAAATATTAAATTCCTTAAGTTTGTTATCTCACTGTATTCAAAACCAGAAAATGAGTAAATATTAGTTTAAGAAAACAAAACAGAAAAATTCCGAGCCCACAAGTTTCTTGTGTGTCCTTAAGGAATTTAATCCCCTCACAGTTGCCCAAGGTTTTGGATTAATTCCTCCCAGGATAGAACGGAATAACTATCATATGATAGCAGCACTTCAAATCACAGAACTTCAGCGAACTCAAATGACGGAGCAAATCACACAAAATACTTATTTTTTGTCGCAAACTCGGCCGTTGGAAAATAATTCCGCGATCTTCCAAATTCATATTTTTTGCGAAAAGATATTAGAAAAGAAAATATTAAATGATGAAAAAGAAAAATAAATTTAGTCCAAATTCGATGCCGAGCGACAGCGTCAATGATGCGAGGCTTGCTCTCTTCTCAACTCTTTAAGAGCTGGAAGAAGTGTTTCCATATATAAGCACAAGAATTTTCCTCTTCCTATCCAATGAGGGACAAAGTTCCATTGTAAAATGAACTAATTCAAAATTTCATTTTCCTCCATTTCTTTTTTACCATTTTCCATTCACATCTCTTTTGCTTTTACTAACAAACCCAACAAAGTTTTCATTTCTATGCCAGTAGTATTAATTATCATGTAAAATTATTCCTATTTTTATGAGTCTTAAGATTTGTGATTGTATAATATATAGCTTATGTAAGGGTGGAATGTGGGTCGGTCCCGGGCCTAAGTGGGCCGGCCCTAAATTATACGGGCTTCACGGTCCCGGTCCTGGTGGGATTTTTGTAGGAACCGGCACGGGACCGGGGCCACGAACTAATGGTTCCGGGCTAAGTGGGCCGGTCCCGGATTAAGTGGGCCCAACGGTTACTTTTTATTATTTTAAAATTTTATAGAAGTTTGACAAAAAAAGATGGTAATAAAAATATCTAAGGCAATTCTTTCTAAATTATATTATAGAATTGTGACCTAAATTTTTTAATCCAAATTTAAAGACAATAATATTGCAAAGAGATATTCAAAGCAATGTGTTATAATTTTATTATAGCATTAAAAAAATATGACAATATCTTTCTTAGTCTTCCTCAACCCTATGGAATGAGCACAAAAAGGTGTTAATACCACCATTGAGAAGAAAAAGAAACTAATCAAGATGTGCCAAAATACAAGTTTCATAATACATAGTTACATACTAATTTTTGTTCATACAAGTTACACGGTATCTCTTACAAATTTCATAAATCCTTCAAGGTCCGGAGGAATTTCTGTTGGTGATAGCGGAAAAGAAGCTTGGTCATCACTGCTTCCGGGCGAAGCAGCATCCTCTGCAAGTTCAGCTAGCATTTCTTCGTAAGCTTCATCTACCTCTGGTTGTGATTCAGCAAGTCCAAAATTTCTTCTTTCCGAATAGATCCAATCTCTGAAAAGTACTGATTTTTTCAAGTTATCCCTCATAGACGAACTCTATAATCACCGAGTTGAAGTCTTGCTTGACTGAAAGCGCTCTCTGATGTCACTGTTGAAGCTTGAATAGTTAAAATGTCTCGGGCCATCCTTGAACGAATCGGAAAGTATTTTTCTTTGTCCTTCCACCATTTCAAAATACTAAAGGAGCCGTCGGGATTCACTTCCTCAATTCCCTATGACAAATAAACTTCAAGCTCATTTAGTTGTACAAAATCAGTAGTACTAGAACCTTGAGAACCCCTGAACTCTGCTCAAGCACTAAGTGCTCTTACTCCCGCTTAGTTTATATCAAGCAAATTTGCAAGTTCTGCAATATACACTAAACAGTTAGAAATAGTAGGATAATATTGTCCAGAAAATTCATTTGTACAAATATGAAATTTTTCTAAAAAATCTACAAGCATTTTAACATTAGCCCAATCCGCAATTGTAAGGTTCTCATCATCATCACTTACATGAGCATTAAATGCTGAGTTTATGGGGTTTCTATATTCATATGCAACAACTAAACTTTCATACATGTAATTCCATCTAGTTGGACAAGGTTTAGGGACCTTTCTTTCTCTTAGGTCAAATTCATCGTATCTTTTAAATTATTCTCTAAGTCTACTTCTACGGTTTGAATAAAAAAGCTAGTTAAGAGCCATTTTAACCTTTTCAATTTCAACATTTAAAATTCTCATACCATCACCCACAACTAAATGGTAAATATGACAAATACATCTAATATGAAAAATTTTACTAAATGCAGGACTTAGTGTAGTGGTAAGCAAGGCTACAACATTGTGTTACTAGTAGCATTATCCATTGAAACTGGCATTATTTTATCACCAATGCAAAAATATCTATAAATATCCGTAACCGTGCTAGAAATAAACTGCCCTGTATGGCATGAATTACTTGTTCTATAAGCAATAATGCGTTTTTGCATTATCCAATCCTCATTAATCCAATGACGGGTAACAGTAAGGTAATCACAGTCATTATCACTTCTACCAATAGCAGTTGTAATAGCAACACGATAATTTATATGAGTAAATAAATAGCGCAAATATTGTTCATATTCATGTTTATATTTATAAATATCGCTCTTTACGGTTGTGCGAGGAAAACTTTTATAAGTAGAATTCAAACTTTTCTAATATAATGCACAAAGTGAGGGTTAGAAGGAAAACTATTGTAACGACCTGGCCGGTCGTTCCGAGAATTTTAGCCCTGTTTCCCCTATTCATGCTTTATCATATGTTTCTTAGCCTATTTATGTTGTGTTGTGTCGGTTGGTTCGGGTTCGGAGTGGTCGTTGTGAGAACTGATACACTTAGTCTCTTAAATTAGCTTAATAGTTAGAAAGAGTCAACTGAAAGTTGACTTATTGGTAAACGACATCGGAATGTAGATTTTATGGCTCGGATAGCTTCGTTAGGTGATTTTGGATTTAGGAGTGTGTTCGGAATATCGTTTTGATGTCCGGTGTAGAATTAGGCTTGAATTAGCAAAATTAAGTTTTTGGCGATTTCTGGTCGCCAGTTTTGAAAAATTAGCTATCGGGGTCGGAATGGAATTCCGGAAGTTCGAACAGGTTTGTAGTGTCATTTTAGATGTGTGTGCAAAATTTCAGGTCAATCGAACGTGTTTTGGATAGTTTCGGCTTCTTTGGCGAGATTTAGAAGTTTCAAAGTTCATAGGCTTGAATCCGAGGTGAATTTGATGTTTTTGCGTTGTTTTTGGTGTTTCGAAGGCTCGACTAAGTTTTAATAAGGTTATGGGATGTGTTGGTATGATTTGTTAAGGTTTTGAGGGCCTCGGGTGAACTTCGGGTGGTTAACGGATCGATTTATGGATTTTTGAGATAGTTGTTTTGCTGTAGGTATTTTGCTCTTCGCGATCGCGTAGAACGGTCCGCGATCGCGTAGGCCAAGTTGGGGAAGGGTGAAAATTTTCTCTATGCAATCGCAGAGGTCAAGTTGCGATTGTGTGGGTTTGTAATGTTGTGCTACACGAACGCGTGGCCAGGGTCGCGTCCGCATAGAGGAGAGTGAGCTGGTGAGGAGTGGAAGGTTTTGTTAAGCGCGGTCGCGTGGGGAGGGACGCGGTCGCGTGAGTTGTGAAGGCAAAGCTTCACGATCGTGTGGGATATTTCGCGATCGTGTACGGTTAATTGTGGGGCTGACTTTTCTGTGCTTGACGATCGCGTGGCTCATGCCACGGTCGCGATTAAGGAATTAGGCCTGGGCAGTATGCTTTAAAAAGCCATATACGCGAATTTTAGTCCACTTTTCACCATTGTTAGACAGAATTGGAGCTTTTGAGAGAGATTGAAGAGGGAATCAAAGGGGAAACACTTGGAGGTAAGATTTTTAACTTCATAAATTGATTCTATGTTGTTTCTAAGTAATTAAACCTGAAATTAGTTGGGTTTAAACCCAAAATTTGGGGAAGTTAGGCATGAAAAATTAGGATTTTAATTGAGTAATTGAAGGGGCTATTGTGGTCTGATTTTGATGTTCTTGGTATGTATAGACTCGAGAAAGGATGAGGGTTATCATGATGCAATTTTTATAGAATTCTGAGATGTGGGCCCGGGGGTCGGTTTTGGCCAATTTCGAGAATTTTGGTTAAAATTTATAGTTTTCGAGTGGGCTTTGTTCCTTTAGCGTATATTGATGATATTAATCTGGTTCAGATAGATTCAGAGCAATCGGGAGCCGATTCTAGAGGAAAGAGCATCGCGGATTAGTATTTGTATCGATTTGTGGTAAGTAATGACTGTAAATCTTGTCCTGAGGGTATGAAACCCCGGACTTCATATTTTCTCACTATTTTTGGAATGGCGCACATGCTGGATGACGAGTGTGTGGCGTGCACTGATTGGGGGTTTGGACTTGGTCCTTCCCGTGGCAACTATTGAGTTGCGTATTTATTTTTAGATCATATGTTAAATCGTGTTTTCGGACTATTGTTATATTTGGGCTGTAAGCCATGTTTGCGGCCTTGTGCCAACCTGTTTAGACCTCTTTGGGGCTTTTAATGCTATTTTTCACTGTGTTGACTTATGATTTACACTCGGTCATGTTATGTTTAACTGATTTCGAAACTCAGCCTTATTTGCACTATTTTGAGATATAAAATGATGTTTTTGGGTCGAGTACCCCGTTTTACTGACAACCCGAGTGGATTTTTGAGAGTTTGTGACTGAGTGAGACGAGGGCCTGATTGTGAGGATATGATATGCCACGAGGTGGCTTGATATTAGCGCTTGGGTTGAAGGAGCCCCTTCGGAGTCTGTACACACCCCCAGTGAGTGCAGGTACCTACTGAGTGCGAGTGCCGAGTAACGAGTGATTGTGAGGCATGAGTGACAGTGAGGATGCCCGAGGGACTGTACTGAGTGATTGCGAGGCATGCTGAGCGACTAATTCTGAGTGATGATTCGCCTGAGGGGCGATTTATGATACATGTTTTGGCCCGAGGGGCTATTTATGGTTTATTTCATTTTACACTAAACTCTTTGAGTATTTTTCTGAAATTGTTGGAAATCACACTTTTCAAAGGATGTTTACTGAAGTTAGATTTTAAAACATGTTGATTTAATGTATACACTGTTGGAAAGAAAGGTTGTACTAGGGGTGGGGGTCACACCGTCTGGGGCTGCCCTCGAGGGGGAGGTCGTGCAGGTGGAGTCCAGGCTCGTATCTATGCACTTCCAGCCAGGCCAGATGCTATGGCCTCTGATGCAGTGATTACAGGTATTGTCTCAGTCTGTCGCCGAGATGCTTTGGCTTTATTTGGCCCTGGTTCTCTGTACTCCTATGTTTGTTCATATTTTGCCCATTTTCTGGATATGCCCCGTGAGTCTCGAGTTGTATTGGTTCATGTGTGGACTCTGGTGGGCGATACTATTGTTGTGGACGGTGTGCATCGATCATGTGTGATATTTATTGGGGTTCTGGAGAACCGAGTGGACCTATTGCTACTTAGCATGGTTGATTTTGATGTGCTATTGGGAATGAATTGGCTATCTCCGTTCCATGTTGTTCTTGATTGTCACGCTAAGACCGTGACCTTAGCTATGCCAGGTGTGAACAACTAATTTTTTACCACACTCAAATGTTATACTCCTTTTAGGCCTAATGTTGATGTTTTAAACTTTTATCTTACACTTAGTAGATTTTATTTAATTAAAATAAGTAAATAAATAATAATAATACTCACATTCTTAAAGTATATATATATATATGGAGTATCTTTTAATTATAATTTTAATAAGTAAACTATTATATTTTATTTTTTTTTTTGCATAATTTAAACTATAGTTTAAATATTGAGTTTTCTTATTTTTATAGTT
>ML342313.1:0-29463 GCA_005239505.1 Nicotiana paniculata | reverse complement strand
CCTATATTACTTGTCGACCACGTACACTTGCGTGTGCATTGGGAAATCAACCAACAATAACCCGGGAGCGTTTCGGCGCTAAATAGTGAAAGTTGGATTCTTGGAGATTTTAGAAGTTCTATAAGTTTGGTTTGGAATGCGTTTTGGTGATATCGAGTTTCAAATGGAATTCTGAGACTGGGAATAGTTCTGTAATGTCATTCGAGACTTACCCACAAAATTTGGTATCATTCCGTGTAGTATAAGTGTGTTTCGGCACATTGGAAGTAGAGTGAAGAACTTGAAGTTCATAAGTTGGATTCAATTGGTTTTAGGGTGTGATTCTTAGTTTTTGACATTATATAGGTGTTATGATCATGAGAGCAAGTTTGTATAGTGTTGTTAGAATTGTGTGAGTGTTCGGTGTGGAGCCTCGAGGGCTCGGGTGAGTTTCGAACGTGCGTTAGGAGTGAAAAACTCCATTTCTCTGGTGTCTCTTGGCATCTGTGCAGGTCTCGCAAATGTGAGGATTTGTTCGCATTTGCAATGAAGGCTTCGCAAATCCTTAGAAGCCTGAGCTGCACAGCGATCGCATTTGCGATATTTTTGTCCGTATTTGCGAACCCAGTAGAGACCACAATTTTGACCCCTTTTGTCGCATTTGCGACCCATGCGGAGGGAGCCCAGGTTCGCATTTTCGATGCTTTTGTTGCAATTGCGACCTTCGCATTTGCAAACCTGATGTCGGAAATGCGACATCATAGGCCTGTGGACAACTCTTTTAATGCGGGACTTAGGCCATTTATTTCATTTCACTTCAACCCTTGGGCGATTTTTAGAGCTTCTGGAATGAGGCTTTCACCTAATACTTTGAGGTAAGTAATTTCTATACAACATGAGTTAAATACATAGATTATGGGTAGATTAACATGCAAAAATTAGTGAAAATCAAGGGTTTAGATGAAAACCCAGGGTTTAGATAAAAATGGAGTTTTACCACGAAATTTGTGATGGAATCTAGTAAAAATCACATATTCTTGATTCTAAGGTTATGTGTAACGACTTCCTTAAAAAATTTCCAAAATCTGGGCACGTGGGCCCGGGGATGAATTTTAGGAACCTTGCATTTAGGGTTGGGAAATTACTATAATAGTTAGAATATGAACTCTTGAGCGCCTATTGACTAGTTTTTACCCCATTTGAATAGTTTTGGATCGTTTGACTCCGATTTGAGGGTTTGAACGCATTCTTGAGTTTGGAAGTAATCTTCGGGACAAGGTAAGTCTCTCTTCTAAACTTGTAAGAGGGAAATTTCCCCATAGGTGAACTTAATTGATGTGTGATTCTATGTGGGGGCTACATACGGACTAGGTGACGAGAGTCTGTACGAAACTACTAACTATGCAAATGTCTGGGTAGTTTAGGACTTCATCATGCTGTGTTGATATGGTTATTACTTTGTGTTTATTGTTTCCTTGTGAATTGGCGGAATTTAGTTGTTGTTAAATATTTTGAGAGGAAGTTGAGATTTGCTATAAACATCGGGACCTTAAAGGTTTCCATTTAACTTCGTATTTTTGAAAGGAATGGAGGAACACTAAAGTAATCTAAGAAATCTATTTTTTACCGCATCGCAGGTATGATTCGCGAGCGGGGTAATCCCTATATTTTATATTCAACCCGCGTCGCATGAATGATTCGCGAGCGGGGTAATAGATGCATCTATGGTTCGCGCCGTTCGACTCTTGGCAGTGCACAATTTACATTTTATGTTGGATCGGGCCGAACGTCCTCGGCGATATTTATGTATTATACTAGTAGAAGCCATTTATTTAATTGGAGTGAATTTACTATTTGGTGAATATTCGTTTGAAAGAAGGAAGTGGTCATATTATTCAATTTTGATGATAGAGTCGTTCAGTTGTTTCGCATTCTGAATGTTTATTATTTCCACATATTGTGCTTGCTTAGAATTTACACATTATTATATTGTCGGCCCTAGTATGGGTCAAATTCGACCGCTCGTCACTACTACTTCGAGGTTAGACTAGATACTTACTGGGTACATATTGTTTATCTACTCATACTACGCTTCTGTACTTCATTCTACAGGATCTGAGGCAGGTGCATCTAGCTATTCGCCGGGAGCACATTCTTTATTCGGACCGAGACTATGGTGAGCTGCCCCACTCTAGTCGTTCAGCAGCATACCGGAGTTTCCTCTTTTGCTTGTATCTGTCTATTTATTCCAGACAGTAGGGTATTCTTTCTTTTGTATATTTGCCTTGATAATTCGTTATTTATTGAATGTTTTAAATTTAATATAAGTAAAATGTTGGTGTTGCTTAATAAAATAAATGAGAATTCATTAGTTGATTAGTGTTGGCTTACCTAACGGTAGTGTTGGAATTTGTGTCATGACAACATGCTATCAGAGCACTAGGTTCACGTAGGTCTCACAAGTGATGGACAGACCTAATAGAGTCTTGCGGATCGGTACGAAGACGTCTGTACTTATCTTCGAGAGGCTATGGGGTGTTAGGAAACTACTCTTTATTCATCTTCTATGGTGCACTTGATGGTATACTAAATTTCCTTCTTCTATTCTCTCACAGATGGTGAGGACGCGTACAACTGTTGTTCTAGACCCGGGAGGGGCTACTCCCCCATTGCTAGAGGCTGAGGCAGAGGCCGGGGAAGGGCGCTGACCCGAGATAGGGGATGAGGGCATCCTAGAGCTGCCCAGTTGCACCACCGGCGGATCCAACAGAGGATACTATAGTAGAGGATCAGGGCGAGGTGCCCGCAGTAGATCCTGCCCCGGTGGATGTCATGACAGTGTTGGGCTTTTAGGAGGTCATGGGCCGTATGATGCAGTTCATGGATACTATGACTCAGGTTGGATTATTTCCAGCAGACCCAACTATATCTCAGGTAGGGGGGAGCACTGACCCCTACTGCTCAGGCTCCTGGGCATGCAACTATAGTATATCAGACCCCGGTCACACTACCCGTGGCCAGAGCCCAGCCAATAGCAACAGCTGCACCCGCCCCTAGACCAGCTGCGGCCGGCGAGTCGCAGAAGCTCTTGGACAAGTTGATCACGCTCAACTATGTCTTGTAGAAGACTAAACGGGCGTTGCAAATATAATCCTGGGGTATTATGCCCAGAGTCGATCCCACAGGGAATTGACGTATCAAGCAAGCTGTTAAAATACTACTCAGCTGTCACCTGATGTTATTTAAATTACTAATACTAAATATTAAAACTAAAGATTAGCTACGCTAATGTATAAACAATTGTAATAAAAATCTAAGGTTATGGTTTCCCCCGCTGGTGAACTTACTTCTCGGATACTTCGTATAGCTTGATTAGTTATCTCTATCAATCATGAACACTCTATCTACCATAAATCTCTCTCAAGTAATTATGATAATTTACTAGACGCACTCTCTCAAGTTACGCTAGCTAGATTGCATTACAGTTCACTTAGATTGCACCCGAAGTATCGTTATCTCTAATCCAACCTCTAAACCCTCGGTTATGACTTTCGTCTATACTCTGGGAGTGGTGTTGTTCAAACAATTACCTAAATATGCACTCTCTCTCAAGTAGATACATAATAAATAGGCACAGCTAATTGAGGGCCCTTCAATCAACTACAACAAGAACGTACTTGAACAAATAGAGTTTAATCAACCAAGCAAGNGTGTAGGAGACTTCTATTTCAATTGGGAAACACTTAAACCCGTCAAAACTCGGTTTTTCGCCGAACTGGGGACCCTGGCGTTTGGACCCAAAGGCCTGGCTAACGCCAGGCTAGGGCTGGCGTTTCAGCCCTAATGCCTGGCTAACGCCAGGGTAGGGTCAGGTTGTTTGGCTCTGTCGCCCGGCTATCGCCCGGGTGTCTCCTTTTGCGTATTTTTCGACGTATTTGCATCCTTTTAGCTCCGTTTCCATCTCCACTTCACCTACACATGAAATAAAATCCATTAAGCACATAACAAGTGTATTTTTATCATTAATGCACATAAAATGTAAGGTATATCACATGTTAAACTATGCAATTTAGTCTCGCATCACAAGTGGACTAGGCTTCACCCTCCGGTATTTGGGGGTGAACGACATGAGGATCCTCAAGACTTTATTGATAGGTGCAGGGACAGACTGCACAACATGAGCATATTGGAGTCTCATGGTATGGATTTCACTACCTTCTAGTTAGAGGGCAGGCCCCGGTGATGGTGGTAGTCTTACCTTCTTGGCAGACCAGCAGATGCTCCTCCTATGACTTAGGACCAGTTTACACAGCTATTCTTCGACAGGTAGATTCCACCCTCTTAGAGGGAAGAGCTGCGAGGTCAGTTCGAGCAGCTTGAGCATGGTCAGATGTCAGTGACCGATTATGAGGCGAGATTCTCTGAGTTGTCTCGCCATGCACTTATGATACTTCCTACCGATGCAGAGAGAGTGCAGAGATTTGTTGCGGGGTTACTCCCCACTATTCGGGCTAGGATGGCCCGGGAGGTTGAGATGGGCACATGTTACCAGCTAGTGGTGGAGATCGCTCGGGGGATTGAGGGCTACCGCTAGAGAGGTAGAGAGCAGTTACAGTAGGATATGAAGCACCCGATACTCTGGAGAGTATAGAGGTGCCCCGGCTAGGAGCAGAGGTCAGCTTCGGAGGGGTCAGCCCAGTAGGACCCCATATTAAACACCACCACCACCTCCTCGAGGTGCTCCAGTGAGGCCTTATTTTAGTGCCATGCCAGAGAGTTCATACCACCCATCGGCTATTCAGGGTCCTTTTAATGGGTATACAGGTCATCAGGGTCAGACTTCGGGGCATCAATCTATGGCACCGAGGGGTTGTTATGAGTCTGGCGATCTGGGTCATATAAAGAGATCATGTCCCAGGCTTCGGGGCAAGGAGGTACAACAGAGCCATCAGCCCATGATTTCAGCGCCAGCCGCTCGGCCGCCCCGAGGTGGGGGCAGGCTGGTAGGGGCCGTCCTAAAGGTGGAGGCCAGGCAGAGGGAGGTTATCCAGCTATTGTTCAGTCACGCGGAGGACAGCCGGCCGATGCTCCAGCTAGATTTTATTCTCTCTTGGCCAGACCAAATGTAGTGGCCTCAGATACCGTGATCACAAGTATTATTTCAGTATGCGGTAGGGATTCTTCGGTACTATTTGACCCAGGGTCTACCTATTCATATGTGTCATCTATGTTTGCGCATTTCCTGGTTATTCCTCGTGAGTCCTTGGGTACTCCTATTTATGTGTCCACTCCTGTGGGCGATACAGTGGTTGTGGATCGGATCTATCGATCTTGTGTGGTCACATTCTGTGGTTACGAGACGAGAGCAGACCTCCTGCTACTTGATATGACCGACTCTGAGGTCATCCTGGGCATGGGCTAGTTATCTCCATATCACGCCATCTTGGATTTCCATGCTAAGACTGTTACTTTAGCCAGGCCCGAGTTGCCGAGATTGGAGTGGAGGGGTTCTTTAGTTAGTACAACTATTGGGGTTATTTCTTTTCTAAAGGCTCTACATATGGTCGAGAAGGGTTGTTTGGCTTACCTAGATTATGTCCGGGACAACACCACATATTGTCCGATGATTGACTCATTGCCAGTAGTCCGGGAGTTCGCCGATGTGTTTCCTTCTGACCTTCCAGGCATGCTGCCCGATCGTGATATTGATTTTTTCATCGACTTGGCTCCAGGTACCCAGCCTATATCTATTCCACCGTATCGTATGGCCCCAAAAGAATTGAAGTAGTTGAAAGAACAATTTGAGGAGTTGCTAGCAAAGGGATTTGTTAGACCGAGTGTATCACCTTGGGGTGCACCGGTATTATTTGTGAAGAAGAAAGATGGGACTATGCGGATGTGCATTGATTACCGCCAGTTGAACAAAGTCACCATCAAGAACAAGTACCCACTGCCTCGTATCGATGATTTGTTTGACCATTTGCAAGGTGCTAGGGTGTTTTCGAAGATTGACTTGAGATCGGGGTACCGTCAGCTAAAAATTTGGGACTCAGATGTCCCGAAAACTGCCTTCCATACTAGATATGGTCATTATGAGTTTCTTGTGATGTCCTTTGGCTTAACCAATGCCCTAGCGACGTTTATGGATTTGATGAACAGAGTTTTTAGGCCTTATATTGATTCCTTTGTTATTGTCTTCATTGATGACATCTTGATCTACTCACGTAGCCTGGGGGAGCACGAGCAGCATTTGAGGGTAGTGCTCAAGACCTTGCGGGAACAGAAGTTGTATACTAAGTTCTCCAAGTGTGAGTTCTGGTTGGATTATGTGGCGTTCTTGGGGCATGTTGTATCAGGAGAGGGTATTAAGGTGTACCCTAAGAAGATTGAGGCGGTTTAGGGTTGGCCTCGTCCTACTTCAGCGACCGAGATCAAGATTTTCTTGGGGTTGGAAGGTTATTATCATCGGTTTGTGGAGGGATTTTCATCCATTGCAGAACCTTTGACTAGATTGACCCAGAAGGGTGCCCCGTTCCAATCGTCCAACGAGTGTGAGGCGAGCTTTCAGAAGCTCAAGACAGCTTTGACCACAACCCCAGTTCTAGTGTTGCCTTCCGGTTCGGGGATGTACACAATTTATTGAGACACTTCACGCGTTGTCTTGGGATGTGTATTAATGCAAGAGGGACGAGTTATTGCATATGCATCACGTCAGCTGAAGATTTATGAGAAGAACTACCCCATGCACGATTTGGAGTTGGTCGCGATTGTTCATGCTCTTAATATTTGGAGACATTACTTGTATGGGGTGCCTTGTGAGGTTTATACAGACCATCGCAGTTTGCAACATTTCTTCAAGAAGAGGATCTCAATCTGAGACCGCATAGATGGCTTGAGTTACTGAAGGACTATGACATCACCATTCTTTATCATCCGATCAAAGCAAATGTAGTCGTAGATTCCTTAAGCAAGAAGGCAGAGAGTATGGGTAGCTTGGCATTAATTTCAGCGGAGGAGAGGCCACTAGCTTTGGACATTCAGTCCTTGGCTAACAGATTTGTGCGGCTGGACATTTCAGAGCCCGGCGAGTTCTTGCATGTGTTGTTGCTCAGTCTTCATTATTGGGACAGATTAAGGCTCGGCAGTTTGATGATCTGCATTTGACAGTTCTCAGAGAGACGGTACTACAGGGTGGTGCCAAAGAGGTTTCTATTGGCGAGGATGGTGTTCTAAGACTTCAGGGTCGCCTATGTGTTCCTAATGTTGATGGCTTGAGGGAGAGGATACTAGAGGAGGCACAAAGTTCGTGGTATTCTATTCATCCAGGTGCTGCGAAGATGTATCGTTATCTGAGGCAGCATTATTGGTGGCGGCGGATGAAGAAAGACATAGTGGAGTATGTAGCTAGGTGCCTAAATTTCCAGTATGTTAAGTATGAGCACTAGAGTCCAGGAGGCCTACTCCAGCAGATGACCATACCCGAGTGGAAAATAGAGTGCATCACTATGGACTTCGTAGTTGGATTTCCACGGACTTTACGGAAGTCCGATGCAGTTTGGGTTATTATTGACATGTTGACCAAGTCGGCACACTTCGTACCAGTAGCCACTACTTATACTTCAGAGAGAATGGCACAGATTTACATTCGGGAGATAGTTCGGTTGCACGGTGCCTATATCTATCATATCAGATAGAGGTCCTCAATTCACTTCCCATTTCTGGAGAGCTATACAGAGTAAGTTGGGCACCCGTGTAGAGTTCAGCACAACATTTCATCCACAGACCAATAGGCAGTCGGAGCGGACAATTAAGATATTGGAGGACATGCTGAGAGCATGTGTGATTGACTTTGGAGGGCAGTGGGATCAGCTCTTGCCTTTGGCTGAGTTTGCTTACAACAAAAGTTATCAGTCCAGCATCGAGATCGCTCCATTTGAGGCTTTATATGGTCGGCGATGTCATTCTCCCATCGGGTGGTTTGAGCCTGGCGAGGCTAAGTTATACGGTACTGATTTGCTAAAGGATGCCTTGGAAAAGGTAAGGTTGATTCAGGAGAGGCTTCGCATGGAACAGTCCAGACAGAAGAGTTACGCGGATCAGAAGTCACGTGATGTATCATTTATGGTCGGCGAGAAGGTTCTCTTGAAAGTCTCAACGATGAAGGTTATTATGAGATTCAGGAAGAAGGTCAAGTTGAGCCCAAGGTTTATAGGTCCATTTGAGGTGTTGAGGCGAGTTGGGGAGGTTGATTATGAGCTTGATTTACCTCCCAACTTAACAGGAGTTCATCCGATTTTTCACGTATCTAATGTGTTAGACTTCAGTACATTCAGCTAGATGAGAGATTAGGCTACGAGGAAGAGCCAATTGCTATTGTTAATAGATAGGATCGCCAGTTGAGGTCTAAGAAGGATTCTGCAGTGAAGGTCCAGTGGAGGGGCCAACCAGTCGAGGAGGCAGCTTGGGAGTCCGAGGAGGACATGTGGAGCAGATATCCATATTTATTCAGCACTCCAGGTATGATTCTAAACCCGTTCGAGTACGAACATTTGTTTAAGAGGTGGAGAATGTAATGACCCGATCGGTCATATTACATTTTTAGAACCCTGTACCCCTAAAGACTTCCCGTACTTGCTTTTACTGATTTATGACTTGAGGGATGATTGGTTCAGGATTTGAAAGAGTTTGGATTGAAATCGGAACACTTGGTTCCTTAAGGTTGTCTTAAAAGGCCAAGTTTGGCTTCGATCAACATTTTGAGTAAACGACCTCGGAATAGGGATTTGATGATTCCTATAGGTTCGTATGATGATTTTGGACTTGGGCATATGCTCGGAGCGAGTTTCGAATGACCCAGGAGCGTTTCGGCGCCAAATAGTGAAAGTTGGATTCTTGGAGATTTTAGAAGTTCTATAAGTTGGGTTTGGAATGTTGGTGATATCGAGGTCCAAACGGAATTTTGGGACCGGGAATAGTTTCGTAATGTCATTTGAGACTAGCACGCAAAATTTTGTATCATTCCAAGTAGTATAAGTATGTTTCGACATGTGGGAAGTAGACAGAAGAACTTGAAGTTCATAAGTTTGATTCAATTAGTTTTAGGGTGAGATTCTTAGTTTTGACCTTATTTCGGTGTTACGATCGCGCGATCAAGTTTGTATAGTGTTGTTAGACTTGTGTGAGTATTCGGTATGGAGCCTCGAGGGCCCGGGTGAGTTTCGGACGTGCGTTAAGAGTGAAATCACTCTAGTTTTCTGGTGTCTCTTGGCAGCTGGTGCAGGTCTCGCAAATGCGAGGATTTGTTTGCATTTGTGAATATCGCATTTGCGATGAAGGCTTCGCAATTCCAAAGAATCATGAACTGGGAAGCGTTCGCATTTGCGACATTTTTCTCTGCATTTGCGAACCCAGCAGAGGCCACAATTTCGAGCCCTTTTGTCGCATTTGCGACCCATGCGGAGAGAACCTAGGTTTGCATTTTCGATGCTTTTGTCGCAGTTGAGACCTTCATATTTTCGAACATTATGTGGCAAATGCGACATCAGAGACCTGTGCACAGCTCTTTTAATGCGGGACTTAGGCCATTTATTTCATTTCACTTCAACCCTTGGGTGATTTTTAGAGCTTTTGGAGGGAGGCTTTCACCTAATACTTTGAGGCAAGTAATTTCTATACAACATGAGTTAAATACATAGATTATGGGTAGATTAACATGCAAAAATTAGTGAAAATCAAAGGTTTAGATGAAATCCTAGGATTTTGATAAAAATGGAGTTTTACCACGAAATTTGTTATGGAATCTAGTAAAAATAATATTCTTGATACTAAGGTTATGGGTAACGACTTCCTTAGAAAATTTCCCGAATCTGGGCACGTAGGTCCGGAGATGAATTTAAGGAACCTTGCATTTAGGGTTGGGAAATTACTATAATAGTTAGAAGATGAACTCTTGAGCTCCTATTGACTAGTTTTTACCCCATTTGAATAGTTTTGGATCGTTTAGCTCCGATTTGAGGGTTTGAACGCATTCTTGATTTTGGAAGTGAGCTTTGGGACAAGGTAAGTCTCTCTTCTAACCTTGTAAGAGGGAAATTTCCCCATAGGTGAACTTAATTGATGTGTGATTCTATGTGGGGGCTACGTACGCACTATGTGACAAGAGTCTGTACGAAGCTACTAACTATGCAAATGTCTGGGTAGTTTAGGCCTACATAATGCTTGGTTGATATGGTTATTACTTTGTGTTTATTGTTGCCTTGTGAAGTGGCAGACTTTAATTGTTGTTAAAACGTTTTGAGAGGAAGTTGAGATTTTCTATAAACATCGGGACCTTAAAGGTTTCCATTTGAACTTCGTATTTTTGAAAAGAATGGAGGAACACTAAAGTAATCTAAGAAATATAATTTTAACTGCGTCGCAGGTTGATTCACGAGCGGGGTAATCCTTTAATTTTATATTCTACCGCGTCGCATGAATGATTCGCGAGCGGAGTAATAGATGCATCTATTGTTCGCGTTGTTCGACCTTCGGCAGTGCACAATTTACATTTTATGTTGGATCGGGCTGAACGTCCTAGGCGGTATTTATGTATTATACTAGTACTGGAAGCCATTTATTTAACTGGAGTGAATTTACTATTTGGTGAATATTCGTTTGAAAGAAGTGTTCAGATTCTTCAGTTTTGATGATAGAGTCGTTCAGCTGTTTCGCATTCTGAATGTTTATTATTTCCACATATTGTGCTTACTTAGAATTTACACATTATTATATTGTCGGCCCTAGTATGTGTCAAATTCGACCCCTCGTCACTACTACTTCGAGGTTAGACTAGATACTTACTGGGTACATATTGTTTATGTACTCATACTACGCTTTTGTGCTTCATTGTATATGATCTGAGGCAGGTGCATCTAGCTATCCGCCGGGAGCACATTCTTGATTCGGACCGAGACTGCGGTGAGCTGCCCCACTCTAGTCGTTCAGCAGCATACTAGAGTTTTCCCTTTTGCTTGTATCTGTCTATTTATTCCAGTCAGTAGGGTATTCTTTCTTTTGTATATTCTACTGGATGCCCACACGCTTGTGACACTAGATCCTTGGAACTTAATAATAGACTTGATTTTTGGGTTGTAATCATGTAATTACGAGCTCCTTTAGTCATTACCGTTTCATTTGCCTTGATTTGGTACCCGGTTGATAAAATATCCGTAATAATATGACCATTATATCCCTGACAAAACATATAAAAGATGCATCACGCATAAACCATTTTATGATTCTACTCCATCACTCCGTCCCTCCTTAGATCTTCACTCACATCTGCCATAATCACGAAACCAGAAAGTTGAACCAGATTCAAATTCCAAATTCAAATCATCTTCAGAATTCAAATTAGTTTTTGAAACTGATTGATCTTCATGAATTCATCATGCTTTTTAAGTTTTAATTCAATCAACCCATATATTTTAATCACATTTGCATGAAGTTGTTTGACGAATGAAACATGAACTTTTCACTGATAGATCTTCAAAAACTTTGCATGAAAGATATAGAATAAATTTGTTTCACGTTGAATTCTAAAGTCAAGCTATAATTTAACGCGAAAGCTAAAAATTCTTCTTATGAATATTGTTAAATGCAGGACACATAGACATTTGACAGTTTTGTCATGAGGACAAACATGCTGAAGTTTTTGGTTTGTTTGCTAAAACATGATACTAAACAAGCTGAGTTTTTACATAATTTGCTAAACCTTCACACCAAAATGCTGAAGTCTTTGTCTTGCAGTATAAACAAAGCTGAATTTTTTTAGTCCATTTGCAAATACTTCAGCACTAAAATATGCTGAAGTTTTATTCTGGATTCAATAGTTTTGTCATGAGCTTTTTCAAAAACTTCAGCAGAAGGTGCTGAAGTTTTTTAGTTCATTTGCAAATACTTCAGCACTAAAATATGCTGAAGTTTTGTCCTGGATTCAATAGATTTGTCATGAGCTTTTTCAAAAACTTCAGCAGAAGATGTTGAAATTTTTAAGTTCATTTGCTAATACTTCAGCACTAAAATGCTAAAGTTTTTTCCTGGATTCAATAGTTTTGTCATAAGCTTTTTCAAAAACTTCAATAGAAGTTGTTTGTTAACCTTCTGCTAAAATGCTGAAGTTTTCAAGATGCTGAAGTTGTTTAGTTTATTTGTAAAAACTTCAGAATAAAACTGCTGAAGTTTTCCTCCTGCACAATGTAATTTCCTAGTGAATTTTATTTAATGCATGCTAAAGTTAAATTTAGTTCATTTGCTAAAACATAACAAGCTGAGTTTTTACATAATTTGATAAGCCTTCACACCAAAACGCTGAAGTCTTTGTCTTGCAGTATAAACAAGCTGAAGTTTTTTAGTTCATTTGCTAAAACTTCAGCACTAAAATATGCTGAAGTTCTGTCCTGGATTCAATAGTTTGGTCATGAGCTTTTTCCGAAATTTCAGCAGAAGATGCTGAAGTTGTTTAGTTCATTTGTGAAAACCTTCAGGACAAACCTGCTGAAGTTTTCCTCCTGCACTATGTTATTTTCTCCTGCATGCTGAAGTTAAATTTAATTCATGCTTAAGTGTTGTCCTGCATTAAACAGCTTTTTCATGAGCTTTTTTTCGAAAATTTCAGTATAAACAAGCTGAAATGTTCTAGTACGTTTGCTAAAACTCTAGCTTCAACGTGTACATTTTTCTCCTGCCGTATGTAATTTTCTAATGAATTTTTATGAACTTTATAATTAAATTCTTTTGTTCAGTTTCGTAATACTTGACACTAAATGTAACGAACCGACTTGTCATTTTAAGAATTTATGCCTCGTTCAATGACTTAAGGTCTCGAGCAGCTTCATAATATATATATATATATATATATATATATATATATATATATATATATATTATGACCCGCGAGTGTGGTCGAATTTAGTTTTTGGAAGATTCAAAATTCAATTTAAAGAACAAATTTTCATTTTGAAGCTTAAATGGAGAGAGTTGACCGGAGAGTTGACTTTTGAGAAAACGACATCAGGATGGAATTGTGATGAGGTCAATAGCTTCGTATGGTGATTTCGGAAGAGGAACAAAAGAGACTTGAGAGGTTTAAGAGGTATAGTCCACCTACTTTCAGTGGCACAACTACAGAGGATGCCCAGGGATTTCTAGAAAGGTGTCGCTGTATTCTCCGCACCATGGGCATTGTGGAGGTGAGCGGAGTTGCATTTACTACATTTCAGTTGTCAGGAGAAGCATACCAATGGTGGCAAGCTTATGAAGAGGGCAGGCCAGCCGATGCAACACCACCAACTTGGGCTCAATTTTCAGAGATGTTTTTGAAAGAGTTTATTCCCCAAACTCTCCGGGATACATGGCGCAAAGAGTTTGAACGGTTGCACCAGGGCACCATGACGGCGTCAGAATATGCTATCAGGTGTCACAACCCCAAATCCTAACAGGTCGTGATGGAGCCTATCGTGGAACTAGGCTAGCCAACCATCACATAACTACCCATATGTTCTATTATAATGTTTCAATAATCAATAACAAGCGACAACAAAGAATAACTTATTTGTTTAAGTCTTTACGCCCCAATAATAATCTAACATTGTAAACAATCCTCCCAAGACTGGAGTCAATGATCATAAGCATCTAAGAAAATAAACTAACTCTGCTAATGTCATAATAAATGTCTATGAATCAAATGCTAATACTATATGAGGAAGGGAAAAGAAGAAGCTGCGGACGCTGGACAACTACCTCGAAATCCTGTGAATCTGCTCAAAGCGAACGAAGACAGCTACTTCTCTGAATCGGTACCTGGATCTGTGCACAGAGGCACATGGAGTAATGATGAGTACGCCAACTCAGTAGTAATGAAAATAAATCACAGTTTGAGAAATACGACACCATAAAGTATACATCAAATACATAAGTTCGAAAACCAATTTCCAGAAAATGCTTTGAAACAAGTATGATAATTCAATATATCTCATTAAAACTCTAAGTAAAATCAGGTTGAAAAATGAAGTGAATCACAGTCAAAAACTCAGTAAAATCATCAAAAATCTTCCCCTCGGGCCATAATCATTTCTCGTAATAATTTCCCGCAGCACCTCACCATCACTCAGTATCAGCCCAGCGGGCAACCTCACAGTTACTCAGTATCAGCCCCGCGGGCATCACTCGCACTTAGTAGGTAGCTGCGCTCACTGGGGCTGTGTACAGACTCCGGAAGGGCTCCTACAGCCCAAGTGCTATAACAAGCCACATCATGGCATAAATCACTCACAATATTGGTCTTCGGCCAGCCACATCATGACATAAATCACTCACAATATTGGCCCTCGGCCTCTCTCGTATCATAACATCCTCACAATATTGGCCCGCAAGCTCACTCAGTCAGACACTCCCAACATACCACTCGGGTCATCATTATACCGGGTTCTCGACCCAAAATAGTGTTTCATTTTCAAGAAATAATATCAAAATACTCTGAGTGTCAAAATAATTATCAAGAAAAGACTGAGTGGAAATCATAACATATCAAGTGAGGAAAATAGTAAAAATATCCCCCAAGAGGTAAATAGATCGGCATTAAGCCCCAAACATGGCTTGCAACCCAAATTATATCAAAATATATCAGTACTATTAAGCATAGTCTTTAAAATCGGGTTCGCAACTCAATAGTTTCCTAAAAAGGAATATATTTCCAAATTTCCAATCTTTGCATTCCAAAATCCGTGAAAGGATGCAAAGTCCGGGGTTTCATACCCCAGGACAGGATTTAAAGACATTACTTACCTCAAACTAGCCCGAAAAACTACTCTGCAACCCGCTTGCCTCTCGAATCGACTTCCGAGCGCTCCAAATCTATAAAGATCAGATCTTTATCGTCAAATTATGCTAAATGAATGAATTCCAATTGAAAAGTACCAATTTTAGCATAAAACCCAAATTTAGCGAAAACCCGACTCCCGGACCCGCGTCTCAGAATTAAAAATTTTTTATAACAAAATGTTCTTCATCCTCTCACGAGTCCATACATATAAGGAACGCTAAAATCGGAGTTCGTTTGACCCCTCAAATCGACCCCTAAAGGTCTCATAATCTAAAGCCCTAACTCCACTTTTTTCTACTGATTTTCATGAATTTAACACTGATATTAAAATCAACCATACTGAGTAACATCAAGTCCACTCGGGTCTCCAGACCCCCAATAGATATAAGACATGACCGATACACACGGTCCATAATAATAGTATCGCCCACCGGAGTCGAAACATGAACAGACGTAACTAAAGACTCACGGGGCATATTCAAAAAGTGGGAAAAATAAGATGAAACATACGAGTTCGTGGAACCAGGGTCAAATAAAGCCAAAGCATCACTGTGAGAAACTGAGATCGTACCTGTAATCACCGCATTTGAGGCCATAGCATCAGGCCTAGCCGAAAGTGCATAAATATGTGGCTGGCCTCCACCTGCTCGACCTCCCCCTCTAGGGCGGCCTCTAGCTGCCTGACCACCACCCCTGGCTGTCTGAGTAGGTGGTGAAGTGACTGGGGCTGAAGTCGAGGGCTGAACCCTCTGTTGAGATGAACTACCAGGACGACGGGGACACTGCCTCCATTCATGTCCGAACTCTCCACTCTCATAACAACCACCTGGAGCTAGAGATGAAAACTAACGAGAACCCCTACCACCATGATAACCACCAGATGAACCATTCATAGAAGAACCCTGATAAGATGATGCTCGGGCGGAGCTCTGAGCTGGAAGGGCACTAAAAGATGAACGGCCCTGATGAGAGCTGCGAGGACCCTGTCCCGAAGATACACCACTGTAAGCTGCGCGAAATGGCTGTGGAGGTCTAAATGGACGACCTTTGTTGTGCTGAAACTGCCCTCTAGAAGGGGCACCACTGAAGCTACCTAATCCCTGAGGCTTTTTGGCCTCCCTCTCCTCACGCTCTTGCCTACGAACCGACTCAATGTCCCAAACAATGTCAACTACCTGCTCAAATGTAATTCCATACACTCTCTCCCTGGTCATCAAAATCCGAAGCTGATACGTGAGACCATCTACAATCCTCTTGATACGCTCCCTGTCAGTAGGGACTAACTCCGAAGCATGTCTATCCAACTCGAAAAACCTCATCTCATACTGAGTAACTGACAACTCTCCCTGGCGCAACTACTCAAACTGTTTGCACTGCTCCTCTCTGTGGGACTGAGGAACATACTTCTCCAAAAAGAGCATGGAGAACTGCTGCCAGGCGAGTGGTGTTGAACCAACCGGCCTACGCCTCTCAAATGCCTTCCACCAAGTGAAAGCAGCACCAGCAAACTGAAACGTAGCAAATGAGACCCCGCTGGTCTCCAAAATACCCGCAGTACGTAGTATCCTCTAGCACTTATCTAGAAACCCTTGGGCATCCTCGCCCTTTGTACCGCTGAAAGTCGGAGGCTGAAGTTTGCTGAACCTCTCCAGCTTGCGCTGCTCATCCTCAGGCATAGCAGGAACCACATAGTCCTGATTTGGGGCAACT
The DNA here is from genome assembly GCA_005239505.1 of Nicotiana paniculata. Taxonomy (NCBI): domain Eukaryota; kingdom Viridiplantae; phylum Streptophyta; class Magnoliopsida; order Solanales; family Solanaceae; genus Nicotiana; species Nicotiana paniculata. The sequence goes on along the minus strand of ML342313.1, from coordinate 12,914 downwards.
GGCTGGGCTGGGACTACCCCCTGATGCTTGAATACCCTGTACAGCCAGCTCAGGCGACCGGGCAGCTGGAGTCTGAATGCCTCCCCCGACCTGAGCTGCAGTGGCAGTAGTAGACATAGCAACTGCCTGAGCTAAACCGGTACACACTGTCAATATCTGAGCTAGGGTCTCCTGAAGACCCGGAATAACAATAGGCACTGCCAGTGCCTGAGCCTGTCCCGCTGGAGCACCATCGGTGGGAACCTGATCCTGAACGATAGGGGGATCCTGTGGTACTGTCCCGGCTGCTACACAGTCATGATAGCGCCTATCGTGGAACTAGGCTAGCCAACCATCACATAACTACCCGTCTGTTCTATTATAATGGTTCAATAATCAATAACAAGCGACAACAAAGCATAACATAATTTCTTTAAGTCTTTACGCCCCAATAATAATCTAACAGTGTAAACAATCCTCCCAAGACTGGAGTCAATGATCATAAGCATCTAAGAAAATAAACTAACTCTGCTAATGTTATAATAAATGTCTATGAATCAAATGCTAATAATATATGAGGAAGGGAAATGAAGAAGTTGCAGACGCTGGACAGCTGCCTCGAAATCCCGTGAATCTGCTCAAAACAAACGAAGATAGCTACTGCTCCGAACCGGTACCTGGATCTGTGCACAGAGGCACATGGAGTAATGATGACTACGCCAACTCAGTAGTAATGAACAGTCTGAGAAATACGAAACACACAGCACAGATACACCAATTCATAAAACAGTAAAAAATCAAGTCACCATAAAGTATAAATCAAATACATAAGTTCAAAAACCAATTTCCAGAAAATCCTTTGAAACAAGTATGATTTCAATATATCTCAGTAAAATCAGTTTGAAAAATGAAGTGAATCACAGTCAAAAACTCAATAAAATCATCATAAATCTGCCCCTTAGGCCATAATCATTTCTCGTAACAATTTCCCTCAGCAACTCACCATCACTCAGTATCAGCCTAGCGGGAAACCTCACATTCACTCAGTATCAGCCCTGTGGGAATCACTCGCACTCAGTAGGTACCTGCGCTCACTGGGGGTGTGTATTAACTCCGGAGGGGCTCCTACAGCCCAAGCGCCATAACAAGCCACATCATGGCATAAATCACTCACAATATTGGCCCTCGGCCAGCCACATCATGGCATAAATCACTCAAAATATTGGCCCTCGACCTCTCTCGTATCATAACATCCTCACAATATTAGTCTGCAGCCTCACTCAGTCAGACACTCCCAACATGCCACTCGGGCCATCATTATACCGGGTTCTCGACCCAAAACAGTGCTTCATTTTCAAGAAATAATATCAAAATACTCTGAGTGTCAAAATAATTATCAAGAAAAGACTGAGTGGAGATCATAATAAATCAAGTGAGGAAAATAGTAAAAACAGCCCCCAAGGGGTAAACAGATCGGCACTAGGCCCCAAACTTAGCTTGCAACCCAAATTATATCGAAATATATCAATACTATTAAGCATAGGCTTTAAAATAGGGTTCGCAACTCAATAGTGGCCTAAAAAGGAATATATTTCCAAATTTCCAATCTTTGCATTCCAAAATCCGCGAAAGGATGCAAAGTTCGGGGTTTCCTACCCCCAGAACAGGATTTAAAGACATTACTTACCTCAAACTAGCCCGAAAAGCTACTCTGCAACCCGCTTTCCTCTCGAATCAACTTCCGAGCGCTCCAAATCTATAAAGATCATATCTTTATCATCAAATTATGCTAAAGGAATGAATTCCAATCGAAAAATACCAATTTTAGCATAAAACCCGAATTTAGCCAAAACCCGATCCCCGGGCCTGCGTCTCGGAACTCAGAATTTTTTATACCAAAATATTCTTCATCCTCTCACGAGTCCGTACATATAAGTAACGCTAAAATCAAAGTTCGTTTGACCCCTCAAATCGACCCCTAAAGGTCTCATAATCTAAAGCCCTAACTCCACCTTTTTCTACTAATTTTCATGAATTTAACACTAATATTAAGGTCTTTAATCACCTACAATCGAGTTATTGAGTCCAAAAAGCTTACCTCAATGATGCACCAACGTTTCCCTCTTCAAAATCCCTCAAAAACCTCGGAACCCGCACAACAATGGTGGGAAAAGGGTTAAAATTTGCGAAATCTCCTTTTTATAATTTCTGCCCAGGTATTTCCGCACCTGCGACCTTTTGAGCGCACCTGCGGACTTGCACCTGCGGTTAAATCAACTGCACCTGTGACTTTTCATTAAACCGATCAAACTCCGCACCTGCGGCTCCACTTCCGCACCTGCGACCTTGCAGGTGCGGTCAAGTGTCCACATCTGCGACGCTCTCCTGGGCTGGCTCAATCTCGCACCTGCAAAGCCTTATGTGCTCCTGTGGGCCTGCACCTGCGATCAAACATCTGCAGGTGCGGAAACAACAGTGAATTTACACCATCAGTTGTTTGCTGCAAATTTCCAACTCCGAACTTCCCGTTAACCATCCGAAATCAATCTCGAGCCCCTCGGGACCCCAACCAAAGATACCAACATATCATATATGATCATTCAAACTTAGTTTCACTTCGGAAACACTAAAAATAACATCAAAATCCTATCAAAGTCAAGCCTAAGAACTTTGAAGTTTCTAAAATCCACCAACAATTCCGAAACTATCCAAAATAACTCCTATTGACCTGAAATTTTGCAGACATATCCAAAATGACATTACGAACCTGTTCCAACTATCGAAATTCCATTCTGACCCCGATAGCCTAATTTCCACTACCGACCGGAAATTACCAAAAACTAACTTTCGCCAATTCAAGCCTAATTCTACACCGGTCCTCACAAAATATTCCGAACACCCTCATGAGTCCCAAATCACCTAACGATGCTATCAGAGTCATAAAATTTGCATTCCAGGGTCGTTTACCAATAATTCAACTCTCAGTTGACTTTTCCAACTCTAAGTCTATTTTTAAAGACTAAGTGTCTAAACTCTCATTATAATTATTTCGATCCCGAGCCTACCAACTCTAACACATCAAGAACAGTTTAACCAAGCTATGACGAGGCAATAACAGTAAATATAAATGCAGATTGTACGTAACGACTGACCGGGTCGTTACATCATGTTCAGTGAGTTATCATGACATGCACCTATCTTTATACCTACAGTTAGAGAGCGGGTCCGCAGATTCATTGAGGGGATCGATTATGATCTTAAAATATGCATGGCTCGAGAGTTGCAAATTGATACTCCATTTCAACAAGTAGTGGAGATTGCGAGGAGGATTGAGGGTGTTCTAGGTGAGGAAAAACAGTCTAAGGAGGCCAAAAGGTCTCAAAGCTCTGGAGGGTTCAGTGGATTTTACTCTTCAGTTATGGCCCGTTATGGCTGAGGCTCGAGCAGTCAGCCAGCTCAGTCCGCACATCAGATTACTCGAGGTGCTCCAATAAGTTCTTATGGTGCACCACCGACACGAGATTCCTACAGAGATTATTCCAGTTATTCGGCACATACTCAGTATGAGGAGCCGCAACCACAGAGGGGTAGCTATGAGTGTGGTGATACTAGGCACATCATGAGAGATTGTCCGAGACTTGGGAGAGACATATTTCATCAGGGCACTCAGGCTATGGCCCCCATTTCAGTTACTACTCCACCTACATATCCAGTTAGGGGTGGAGGACAGACGGGTAAAGGGCACCCTAGAGGGGGAGGCCCCGCCCAGCCCGTTGATATACTTGCCATGGTATGGGTGAGGCCTCTACATCAGATGGTGTTGTTACAGGTACGGTCCCGATTTGTTATAAAGGGATATTTCTCCTTAATTTGATTCAGTTCTGAATATTGAGGCGAGACCTCCTATTATGCTCCACTTATGGGTGAGCTTCGTGATTTTTTTACCCACTTATATGTTTATCCATGTTGAGAGATTTGATGATGTTAGCTTGTGTCTATCCTTTTTATTTTGTACACTATATGAGGACTATAAGTTCAAATGTGACTTTCTATTACTCTCTACAATGGATTTTGATGTGTTTCAAAATAATTGATTCCAATTTTATGAATTATATGCCCTATCGGTATGAGGGTTCATTATGTGTTATGAAAATGTCTACAAAGTTTAATGAAAAGAAGAAAGAAAGGAAATTGAAATTTCAGTTGGCACAATGTGCAAAATACTTGTGATTCAGAATTGACTACGAGATCCTCACATTTTATATATGCTGTGAAATATTTATACTGGGCTACAAGCCGTGGTGGAATTTATATAAGGACGAGGTCCATGTGGTGAAAATTTTATGAGTTTAAAGTCTTCCTTTGTGAAATTAAATTTGTACTGCAGTATTAATATGGAGACATGCCTGTTAGGCTTATTTGATAATTCTTTTATGTGTTTCTGAGCATATTTAGCCATATGTGTGCCGTAATTATTGAGTTTTAGCCTATAAGTTGAGTGTCAAGGTGGCGGTAAATGTGACTCGTTGATTCGAGTATATAATTATGAGGTCTTCATGCCTCGTATGTTGCTGTCAATGTTGTGAAAATCTGAAATGAGCTTTTGATTAATATGAGATCTATTGAGGATGCTGGAATCAACTATGAACAGTTATTATGATCGAAGATGTGGTTAAGGGCATACATATAATGCGTGTGTAGGCACGAAATAATTATAGCTAGTTGAGACTAGCACATTGTGTTGATATGAAAAATTAGGCCTTTTTAAATTAGTTGTAGTGTAAGAAGTTTGCTTTCAAGTTTATAAATGAGGATAAAAGAAATAATCTTAAATGAGATGGTGTTTTCGGATCCATGCTAAATTGCGGTGACGTGAAATCACCCGCTAGTATGTATGTAATAGTATACTTAGTATTTTAATGTCCTCGGAATAATTTTTGACACGTTCGAGGACGAACGCATGTTTTTAAGAGGAGAAGGATGTAACGACCCGACTTGTCATTTTAAGAATTTACGCCCTGTTCAATGACTTAAGGTCTTGAGCAGCTTCGTAATATTTAATATGACCCGCGAGTGTGGTCGCGTTTAGTTTTCAGAAGATTCAGAATTCAATTTAAAGAACAAATTTTCATTTTGAAGCTTAAATGGAGAGAGTTGACAGGAGAGTTGACTTTTGAGAAAATGACCTCGGAATGGAATTTTGTTGATGTCAGTAGCTTCGTATGGTGATTTCGGACTTAGGAGTGTGTCTGGATTTGTATTTGAAAGTCCGTAGGACAATTCGACGCATTTTGGCGACAGTTGGAAAAATAGAAGATTTTTGGAAAATTCGACCGAAGGTGGAAATTTTGATAACGAGGTCAGATTTCAATTCCGAAAATTGGAACAGCTCCGTTACGTAATTTATGACTCGCGTGCAACATTTGAAGTCATTCCGGATTGATTTGGTATGTTTCGACGAAAAATATAGAAGTTGGAAGATTTGAAAACTCATAATTCGATTCGATGCGTGATTCGTAATTTCGGCATTGTTTGACGTGGTTTAAAGCCTCGACTAAGTTCGTATTATATTTTGGGACATGTTGGTATGTTTGGTTAAAGTCCCGAGGACCTCGGGTGAATTTTGGAAGGTTAACCGAGTTGATTTTCGGACGAGATAGCTGCTGGAATTTGTTGTTATTTCTGGGCAACAGCTGGTTTCTTCGCTTCTGCGGCAATTTCATTGCAGAAGTGAGTTTCTTGTCGCAGAAGAGACTAAAAAGGGGGCTGGGCAGTGCTGGGAGTTCATCGCAGGAGCAGAGCAGTGGAACGCACCTGCGACATCGCAGGTGCAATGTTGGCAGCATAGAAGCGGACGTTGGCAGCTATGGGAGGGATCGCAAAAGCAGCAACAGTTCTTCTCTAATATAAGTCATTGCTGTATGTACACTCTAATACTTTTGGAAAATAAATTAAATACTCCTCCATCTTGATTCACCTTGTGCGGTAGAGCTGATCGCATAAGCGATTCCGGACAGAATCATAAAGCATAAAAGATCAGTCTTTCCTTCATTTTGTTTTGGAATTTTTGGAGCTCGGTTTATTTTGAAGATATCTTCATGATTTCAAGTAAGTGTGCTATATCTAAAATAGCTTATATTCCATAAATTCATGTTTATATTCATCGTTTAATTCGGATTTGAATGGAAGAAATCAAGATTTTTGTAAAAATTTCTAAAAACGAAAATTTAAGATTTGGAGGTCGAGTTGTTATCGGAATTTGATAAAATTGGTATGATTGAACTCGTATTGGAATGGGTGTTCGGATTTCGTGAAAATTTTGTCGGGTTCCGAGAGGTGAGTCCCGCGTTGACTTTTTGTTGACTTTTTAACGCGAATAAGTCAACGTTTTATTATCTAGAATTGTTTTCGATGAATTTTAATGAAGTTATATAATTAATTTGGATAGATTTGAGCTGTCCAGAGGTTAATTCAAGCAAGAAGGCAATTTTAGAATATTGGCTTAACTCCGTAAAAGTAAGTATCTTGCCTAACCTTGAGTGGGGTAAAATACCCCTTAGGCATCGAGTCTTATGTGCCATTAGTGAAATGTGATAAGTCGTGTACGCAAGGTGACGAGTACGTACCCCGGCTTATATGTGCAAAATATATTGAATTAAAGTCTTAGGCATATTGTGTAGTAAATTGAATAATTGTTGGCATATATTTAATCATCTAATTACCATGCCTTGAATCACATTTATTGAACTTATTTTTATACGACAATTCGATGTAACTATTACTTGTATATTTAAGTGAATTCAGTGAGTCCGATGGTTTGATATTTCTTGGAATTTAGTTTCATTATGAATTTTTTCCTACGCAAATAATTTATTAAGCAAGCTTAAGAATGAGTGTTAATATAATTATCTAAATTTGGATTAATGAAGGTTTTTCTTCATGCTGAATAATTTCTATCTCTGTTAATTGCTTTTGTGGTGTTATACACATTGCGTGAAGCCTTCGTCTATTTGTTGTGAAATTAATTGATTTGGTTGTATCTTTGAAATTTGGTTGGGGCCATCTGGCAAATTTTGATAGGAATCGATTTTGTTATGTTGCCGTGATAATTTCCCGTATAAATTGTTATGTTGTATGAGTTGTTATTTTGAGGATATAAGGGTGGCATTCCACTGTTGATATTATGTGGATATAAGGGTGGCATTTCAATGTTGTTGTGTTTGTTGGAATATTTTCTGGGCGGAGCGATAAGGAGAGCTATAGGAGAGATAAAGGTGGCAATAAGAGCCATAAGGGTGGCTATTGATATTGTCAGGGCGGAGGGATAAGGGTGTGGCTATTATAGGAGTGATAAGGGTGGCTATTGTCAGGGATGATATGTGATGTTGTGGAGTGGTTACATTAGTGATTTTATGTGATGTTGTAATTTTTTTTGTGTTTATTTTTATACCTTGTGCAATTTGTTTAGTTGTTGGTAAATTGATAATAGCCTGATTTATGTTGAAATTGGGAGTCTATGGCTATTGCCTGACGGATTATGGTATGAAATGTGGGCACGAGGTGTCGTGAGTAAATAATAATGATATTGTTACGTGAATTGTCCATGCAGTTGCGATATGAAATGAGGGCACGAGGTGCCGGGGAAATATGATGATTTAATTATAGGCACGAAGTGCCGTGGAAATATGAAAGTGGGCTGAGACCTGTGTTGTATGATTATGAAATGAAGTGTCACATGGTGAATTTTTAATTGAAGGAATTATACTCGAAATATTTATTTGGAAGGATTTTTATTCAAAAGATTTATTTGAAAGAATTACCTTCGAACGGTATTTATTTGAAGAAATTATATTTGAGAGAGATTTATTTAAAGGAAGTATATTTGAAGGAATTATATTTGAAAGAGATTTATTCGGAAGAATTATATGTGAAAGATATTTATTTGAAATACTTGATTTAATTGGGTGTACTTATATTCATAAATTGTTGAGCATTATTAATGGTGTTCTTGTTGCCCTTATTGTTATTTGTTTCCTATTATTTTGTATATCTTATTTCACAGGCTATTAGACTAGTGAGTGTCTTGATTGTACCTCGTCTCTACTCCACTAAGGTTAGTCTTGATACTTATTGGGTACTGACCGTGGTGTACTCATACTATACTTTGCACATTTTTGTGAAGAACCAGGTATTGGAGATATCGGACTCGGACAGAGTTAGATTGTGATCGCAAGGATTCAAGGTAGTGCTGCTTGGTCGTCGCAGTCCCTTGGAATCTTTCCATTTTATTGTACTGTTAACTACTATTCAAACAATATTGAGTATTCGATCCTTAAGATCATTTCATGTATTCAGTTAGAGTTTGTGACTCAGTATTACTAGTCTTGGGAGGTTGTTTATAATTTTTTTTCTCGCTGTTAGTTTTGACACTTATTTCTATTTTTACTTCTTGAAATAAATCATATAAAAAAATGGCTTGAATTATAATTATAATCGGCTTACTTAGTCTTAGATACTAAGTGTCATCACGATGCCTGTGGTGGAATTTTGGATCGTGACACTAAACATGCTTCTACGGGATGAGTTCGATTTGCGTTGTTATTACTTTCAATTACAAAACTTATTTTTCTTAATAAACAAGTATCATTCAATACTTTCCTGAAGAAAATTAGTGAAGTTACAAATATTGATTCAAGCAGATATTCACTAAAGGTATGGTTTGATATCAAACTAAATACAAGCAAAGGGATGCTTGTAACTTCAGATGAAGAACTCAGTACCTGTATACATTTGCTAACAACTGATTCAGCCTACAAGAATTGCCATTTTGTCGTCGAAAAATACAACATATTTCTGACAATATAGGTGCTTCAGAATCTGCAACATTCAAACCATCTCTTGCATATACAATAGATTCAGAGCAATTTGTTGATTATCAACATGAACTAGGATAGCTAATAATGGAAGTAGACAATGAGCAACAACCTTTTAACATTACAGCTGCTTTAGAATATAGAATGCTGCAAAAATTACCCGCTACTACAATAAATTCATATCAGTTTGTTGACGACCAAGAAGAAGAAGGACAACTAATAATGCAAATAGACAACGAACAAACAATCCAACAAAGTTTTTTGATACCTTCTGCAATGATAAGCAACAACGAAGATGAAGAAAATACATAATTTATACCAATAATATCAGATACAATTGAAGAAATTGCTAAAACTTATAGTGCTTCTATGAAATCAAGAAAAAGAGTGAGGAGAAAGCTGAAAGAATATCCATCATGTAAAATACTTAGGCACGATGTATTGCCTAAGGAAATAAGAGTAGGATCAATTTTTGAGAACAAGAGGAACATGACTAAATTTTTCTGCAGCTTGGAGATAAACGAAAAAGTTAAATTCACTGTTGTTAGATCATGTTCAAAGAGATACGAGCTGAAATGCATCATGGAGAAATGTGGTTGGAATGTACGTGCTACCAGAATAAAAAATTCCACACTTTTCAGGGTGATAAAATATCATAACAACCATGAATGCTCGGTTGATGCAATAAAATCATATCAGAAGCATGCTACATCAAATTTTATAAGTGAACAAATTTTAGAACATGTTCGAGACAAAAAGATTGAGGTTACACCAGCCTTTGTAGAAAAGGAAATGAAAAAGAAATTTGGAATTGACATTGGATATCACAAGGCATGGCGCGCTATTCAAAAAGCTATTGCTTGCATAAGGGGAACATTGGAAGAGAACTACTATTATTCTTCTGTCATACCTACACATGATGGTGCATAGGAACCCTGGGACGTACACTAGCATAAAAAGAGATGAGCAGAATCGGTAAGCAAAACAATACTAACCATCAGCCTGAAGTTTCAAATGTTCCTATTTGAAAAACTTCACACCTTATGATTTGGTTTTTTGTGTTTCACTGTACATATTTGCTTACATGTTCTTTGTTCCTGTGGCATCAATAGTTGGTTGGTGCTACTGTAGACATGTGATTGCAGTAGATGCAACATTTTTAAAGTCAAAATATCGTGGCATTCTATTTGTTGTTGTATCAAAGGATGCAAACAATCAAATATCTCCTCTATCTTTTGGTGTAGCAGATTCAGAAAACAATGAGGCATACATTTGGTTCTTCGGGAAAATGAGAAAAGCAATTCAAGTCCATCGTGAACTGGTTTTCTTATCAGATAGAAACCAATCGATCGCAAATGGGATTAAAAAAGTTTATCTTGAAGCTCACCATGGTATCTGCCTCTATCACTTTGAAAAAAATTTAAAGCAAGGACATGCAAAATCCACGGTAATAAATCTTTTTCAAAGCGCTGCAAGGTCATACAAACATGAAGAATTTAATCAGTTAATGTCCCAAATCAAAAGTGTTGACGAGAAACATACAATTACATAATGGAGAGCCACCAGAGAGATGGGCTTGATCGTGGTTCCCACGGTGATGTTATGATATGTTGACAACAAACATGGTAAAATCAATGAATTCCGTGTTTCTAAAATCGAGATAGATGCCTATTTTAAGAATGTTAGATTTCATCCCAGAAAAGTTGGGAGAGTGATTTTACGACCGGAGAAAAAAAAACAAATGAAATTTTTCACAAAGTATCAATATGGGAAGAAGAATAGATGAATAAGAAGATGGAATTGGCTTGCAAATTTTTTTTGAAATTTTACAAGGAAGAAGACAAAAGGAGAGGCGTATCCCTGCGACTGAATTAGTACCATTGAAGTGTAATGACCCGGCAGGTCATTTCGTGAGATTAGCCCCGTTTCCTCCATTTCTGCTTTATCGTATGTTTCTTAGCCTATTTATGTTGTGTTGGTTCGGTTGGTTCGGGTTCGGAGTGGTCGTAGTGAGAACTGAGACACTTAGTCTCTTAAATTAGCTTAATAGTTGAGAAAGTCAACAGAGAGTTGACTTATTGGTAAATGACCTCGGAATGCAGATTTTATGGCTCGGATAGCTTTGTTAGGTGATTTGGGACTGAGGAGTGTGTTCGGAATGAAGTTTTGATGTCAAGTGTAGAATTAGGCTTGAATTGGCGAAAGTTAGTTTTTGGCGATTTTCGGACGGCAGTGGAAAATAGGCTATCGGGGTCGGAATGGAATTCTGAAAGTTGGAGCAGGTTCATAATGTCATTTTGGATGTGTGCGCAAATTTTCAGGTCAATCGGATGTGTTTTGGTTGGTTTCGACATCATTGGCGAAATTTAGAAGTTTTAAAGTTCATAGGCTTGAATTTGATGTATTTTTGGTGTTCTTGTGTTGTTTTTGGTGTTTCGAAAGCTCGAATAAGTTCAAATGAGTTCATAGGATGTGTTGGCATGTTTGGTTGGGGCCCCGAGGGGCTCGGGATTGATTTTGCATGGTTAGTGGAGGTTTGGACTTAGGAATTGTAGCAAAATAGCTGCTGGTGTTAATTTATTGGTGTGGACGCACCTGCGGATGGGAGGACGCAGGTGCGAAAAGAGGCCAGGCTGGAGGAATTCGCAAGTGCGAGGCATGGGCCACACCTGCGAAGCCGCAGGTGCGGAAAAGGACTCGCAGGTGCGAAGTTTGGGCTGTTAGTGGGATTTTGCAGGTGCGCACCTCGGACCGCAGGTGCGAAGAATTGTCTGCAGGTGCGGATTAATTGGGTAGAACAGTATAAATAGGTGCCTCCGCGAAATTTTGGCATTTATTTCATTTTGCATGCAGGATTGAGCTGGTTTTGGAGCAAATTGAAGGGGGAATTCGAGAATCTTCAGTAGAGGTAAGTTTCCCCGGATTATAAACTCGTTTGTGCTATTTTGTGACGGATTAGGCTTGGAAGTTGTGGTTAAATGGCATAAATTAGGGGTTTAGGGCTTGAGAAATTGAAACTTGTAAATTAAGGAATTTAGGCGTTGTTTGTGGTCGGATCGGGATGCATTTTATATGTGTAGACTCGGGGAGGGATAAGGATTCTTGTGACGCAATTTTTATCGAATTCCGAGATGTGGGCCCGGGTCTCAGGTTTGGCCGAATTTTGAGAATTATGTATAAATTGATAGTTTTCGATTGGGTTTTGTTCCTTTAGCGTATATTGATGATGTTAATATGGTTTTGGTTAGATTCGGAGCAATCGGGAGCCGATTTGAGGGGCAAAGGCATCGCAGATTAGTATTGTGGCCCGGTAGAGGTAAGTAATGGCTATAAATCTTTTCCTGAGGGTATGAAACCCGGACTTCGTATTTCTCACTGTTTTTAGAATGGCGCACACGTCGGATGACGAGTATGTGGCGTGCACCAATTTTTGGATTGGACTTGGTCCTCTCCGCGACAACTATTTGAGTTGCGTATTTTACTCTAAATCATATGTTAAATTTTGTTCTAAATACTATTGCTATATTTGGGCTATAAGCCATGTTTGGGGCCTCGTGCCGACTTGTTTAGACCCCTTGAGGGCTTTTTACTGCTATTTCCTCACGGTTGATTTATGATTTACACTCAGTCATATTGTGGTTAACTGTTTTCAAAACTCAGCCTTATTTACACTATTTGAGATATAAAATGATGTTTTGGGTCGAGTACCCTGTTTTACTGATATGCCCGAGGGGCTTTTGAGAGGTTCTGACTGAGTGAGGTCGAGAGCCTGATTGTGAGGATATGATACGCCACGAAGTGGCTTGATATTAGCGCTTGGGCTGAAGGAGGCCCTCCGGAGTCTGTACACACCCCCAGTGAGCGCAGGTACCTACTGAGTGCGAGTGCTGAGTGACTGGGAGGCATGAGTCACAGTGAGGTTGTCCGAGGGGCTGATATTGAGTGGCTGCGAGGTGCTGAGTGATGTTCTGCCCGAGGGGTGATTTATGATACATGTTATGCCCGAGGGGCTACTTATGATTTATTTCATTTTTACACTAAATCCTTCGGTTATTTTTATTT
>ML342312.1:0-14408 GCA_005239505.1 Nicotiana paniculata | reverse complement strand
AACCCAGACCACCTAAACGACCCCGTTTTTACCTCTCCCCATCCCAGCCGTTGGATCATTTTTGATCCAACGACTCACAACTCCACACCCCCTCCACTATAAAACTGTACAAACGACCCCCTACTCTCATTTCACCCAAAGCCTAACCCCCTCAAAACCCTAGCCGCCCCCTCATCCCTCTGTCTATCTCTCCTCTGTCTCGAGGAACCCTAGCCTTCCTAGGTTTCCACCGCCTTCCGCCACCAGAAATCGTCTACTGGTGGCGGACCATCTCCAAACCACCCCAACCTTTCACCCTACAACCCTCTCCTCACCCTTAACCCCATCCCACCATCAGTTTCCTCAAAATCCCACCCAAAATCACCCGATTGCAGATACAAGAATCTGAAAAACCTAAAATGCTACAACGGCGGAGCTTCTCCAATCAACCTCAAATTCTCACCAGATGACCCTCACCCTTCCCTCAATCACCTCCCACCATCGATTTCCCCAAAAACCCATCCAAAATTGTCAAATTTTTGATCTAGGAATCCTGAAACCCTAGCTTCCCCTTCTGGCCGATCTGAAGTCATTCAATGGTTTCTACCTACATGGATCGATAGCTCTCGTTGAGGTCTACTGATTCATGCGGGTTGAAGTCATTTTCAAACCCCTTCGGAGTCCGGCCAAGGTCCGACAACTTTAATCTTTCCGGTCAAATCCCTTTAACGGGTTTTCTCTTTCTTTCTTTACTGTCTCTATGAAATATCAAAACAAAAATCATGTATTACTGTTATCTATGATTTCTGTCAGTTTGTTTTGTTAACATCATGTCCATAAACTCCTCTTCCTTTACTGTTTTGTATGCCATTGACACATGAAATCGTATTGATTATTAAAATTCTATTTGGTTTAGGTTTAGTCCTTTCTCCCCTCTCCTCAATACTCAGCCTTAATTGTTTTGTCACCATTGGTTCTAGATTCTGTTTCCTTTTTCGTCAATTCATGTTTATCTGTTGCTTTGATTGATTAGTAATTAGGGTTCATTGGATGAAATCTAGTGCTGCCATTTAGATAACTGTCTCCATTTGATTCATGTTACTAGTTTATGATATTTACCCTTATTCAACTGTCAGTGTTAAATTAAAAGTACATAATCTTACTAGTTCATGGCTGCCTCAGTAAAGGTGTTTACTTTGTTGATTAATTATTTCATAGTTGATTTAGTTGGTTAATTACTCAATTAGTTAGGAGATTAATTAATCCTGAACAAGTGCAGGGTCGTGAATCATTATAGTTTAATCTTAAAATAAAGGCTGCCATAATCAGACANGTACTAATTAAGATAATCAACTAGGTCAATTTGATTAACATAAGTCAACTAATCTAGGCTTAAGTAATTAAGTCAATTAGCCCTAATTAAGCCAATTAAGCTAACATCAAGCTAATAACACCTATCAGTCCTAATCAACTACGGAACCTGACTGAGGTTAATTAACTAGAGTTAATTATAATCCAAGTAAGTTTAACCTTGGTTACCTAATGGTAATTACAGAGACTCTAAGGGGTACATTAGGTAACTCAGTTTAGGAAATCAGGCTCTTAAGGTTAAAAGGGTATTTTCTAAAAGATGAAAGTTCTAGAATAGGGGCAGCTGTCCCAACGATAGGGTTGACAACTTCCCTATGTACTATTGATTGCTGTTTTTCAGCTTTGGATAGGGAATATTCAAAAGAATATCCCATTCCCAAATATCCTATAAATAGACCCTCTTTTTGGAGATGAAAGGGGGGTTACATTTTTTACACTCTCTGAGCTGCTGAAATACATAATACTTCTCATTAAAAAAAAGTTATTATTAGAAAAGAAAATATCTGATTTCTTTTAGAGGAATTGGTTCTCAGTTCCTTTGGGGGGTCTTTCTATTTTGGAGTCTGATTGTTGGGAGTCCTAAGTATTTTCTACTCAAGATTTCTGGGTTTGGTTATTGCTGAGTATTGGTTCTCTCTGGTTTTCTGTTGCTGTTGCTGTTGCTGAGTTCTTTTCTTTTTTTGCTGCTTGCTGTTCATACTTGACCTTATTTGGTCAAGTCTCTTGCTGGTTTTTCTTTCTCTTTAAAGGTATGTAACAGTAAACTTTATACAAAATTATTGAATTCAGACCTCGTTTTAAACTTGTTGGTTCATGTTGTGTTTTCTTCAAGAATATGTGAATCTGAATCTTCCTCTACTCCTTTCTTAATGTAGAAACTGAAGTAAGATTATCATTATCTGAGTGTATGCATGAAACTCTTGGAATCTGCTAGGTTATGTGCTGAGTTTCTGTTAATAAGCTTAACGTTTGATAGATAGGTGGTAATTTCATATGTGTTTAGCATGTTAGAAAGATAAATTGCACTAGGGTAGATGAATTTGACCTTCCAATGGTCAAATTCACCCCATAATAGTGCACAAAACAGTAGTGTAGATGGCTGAAATTCACCCTTTTAAGGGTATACATCATGTAGTCAAGAAGGGCTGTAGAGTAAGAATTTGAACCCTTCCATGGTCTGATTCATTCTCTAAAAAGACAAGAATAGTCAAAGTGTTCAAATGAATACTGTTTGAAGTATTGGTATGGTCGTTAGAAATGTCAAGCAAGTTTGTATCTCTGAGTTTGAATCAGACTCTCCTTCATAGTCAGATTCAATATAAGAAAAAAATACATAAAACATATTGCCTTTCTTCCTGCTGAATCTGTAATTACTTATTAAAATCAGGTTGTCCATCTATGTGTGATTATAACAGTAGAATTATCTCTTAGAGGCTTCTGTGATTAATGCTATATCCCTGAAGTCATAATAGAGTCATTGCTGGCATAAAAGGGGTAGTGAATCTGACCCTTTAAATGGTCAAATTCACCCCCATAAGATGCTTATATAGGTTGGTTTGGACGATTTAGATCTTATGTCACTATGGGAGCAGCATGTAAGGAGTCGAATCTGATCTCTGTAATGATCAGATTCATTCTTTCACAGTGCATATGAGTTCTGTATGGTCCAGTGTGACTAAAAGTTTAAGAATACAGATCCTAAAAGCATGAAAGTTGCTGGCTTTCACAGGAGCAACAACTAATCCTGATCTTTTTTATCTTCTTCTTATTATTAGAATTTGTATATTTAATCAAGAACAATGTAATAGCGTAATTACAGCCTTTTTTTGTATATACTTTTAGTTGTAATAAGGACTGGACTGTACACTTAATTTCTGTTTTATTTTTAAAATTCGAATTTGCATTCTATCTATTCTGAAAATGACATTAAGCAAAGAACGTATGCGAAATCTGTAAAAACACTTCGCTGGATCTCAAAAAATGGTTGTCCCAAAGTTCAGTTAGAGTTTCGACATAAATAAAGTCAGTAGATTATCTTCAGTCTATTTTGGGTCTTATAAATCTGCGAAAAATCAATGTATAGACGTGTGAATTTTAAGCCTTTAGAAATATGAGATCAGGTTATTTTTAAATTAATAAGAATCACTGTCTCAAGAATTAATAAGACTGCCTGTGGTTCGATCTATTCACTAAAAATCATAAAAGTTCTGAAAGTAGCATGATTTCGCCTTGCCAATCCATTTCAAATTTAATGAGTATTTTAGATTCATGTTTAGGTTGCCTAAAAATGAAAAAACCAGAAAATCCTTTGTGTTATGCTCATAAGTGCATGTATGAATGAATATGTATTTTGATTACCATATTTTCTATTTATTCATCAAACTGAAAAGTAAAGATTATTAGGACTTAGTTGGATTTTCTTAACTAGTGACCTCCCTATAAATTAGCCTCAATTAGGATTGGCCAAAAGAGTTAAATGATAACTTGGGCTATATATGGCCATAACCCAAAACATGTTGCCTTTAGGCTTTTGAACATAATTTTAGGTAATCCTTAGGTAGAATGAATACCTTTACTTTGAAACTTGACAAAATTGACCATTACCCCAAAATTACAATAAACTACACTCGGGAGTGGCAACTCATGCCCCCGACCCTTAACTCTAAATAACTAATAAAAATACACATAGCAATCGCGGGCGCATTTCATGTGACGTTTTTTCCATGTGCTCAAAAAATAACAAGTGTACGCCATCGTAACTTGTCCAAGATAAATCGATAAACGTCCTAATCGATCTTAAAACTAAAAATGTTCTTTTAAATAGAAAACATAAAGAATAATCAAACATTGCCTCAATTAGGCACTTTAAAACTGTCATGACCACAGTCTTGACTACGTAATCTATACTCGGGTACGACAACTCATGTCCCCATCTTCAAATTCAAATTATAATAAAAATCACATGTTGTAATTGCGGGTGCATTTCATGTGGCACAGTTATAATGTGTCCAAAACAAGCAAGTGCACGCCATCGTGACTTGTTTCAAGATAAATCCATAAAAGCGGCTAAAAAGTGAAAAAGGCTAAAAAACACAATAGGTTTAAAACATGTAAACAATCAGATAATATAGGCCGAATATTAATAGTAAGCGACCATGCTAGAACCACGAAACTCGGGAGTGCCTAACATCTTCTCCCAGGTTAACATAATTCCTTGCTCGGATTTCTGGTCGCAGATAAAAATTAAAACATAGTCAAATTTTCCTCGGTTTGGGGTTTTCAAAACAAAATGGTGTCCCGCAACATCGTCAAAAATCCGGATGGAGACTCTTAAATAATAAATAAATCCAAAATTGAATAATGTCACTTTAATTGAAAAAACTCTCTTATTACCCTTCATTAATCTGGGGGTAGTGAAAAAGGAGGTGTGACAGCTCTGGCGACTCTGCTGGGGATATGACGAACCCAGAATCTCTGGTTCAGGGTTCAAGAATTCGAGCTTAGAATAGATGTTATATTTGGCTTTCATAATTACCTGATTTTTACATGTTTAAACCTAATGTGCTAAATGCCGCTTTTTACCGCTTTAATATTATCTGAATTGGATATAAACTGTGCCGAAACCCCTCTTCTCTCTGAGTCTTCTAAATCATCTAGGAAGTGTGCACTTAGTGTGACTTCTTATCTGTTAGAGTCATATCCAAACTTTAGAACGAGGTAAGGACAAGTTGCAAAGCCGGTGAAGCTTCTGTATTCCCGGAACGCTACCCCTCTCCCCCCTCCCCCCCGGCTCGAGTTGTCCGCTCGGGTAAGCCTGGTCTAGAACAAAACCCTAGGATTTAAACCTAGTATAACATAGCCTCATGCCGGATCCCTAGTAGGAACGATTATTTGCATCACGTGCATTTGACTTAGGGGACTCAACACAGGGGCTGGGTCCGTCTAGGACAGGTGTACCCAAAAATAAAAGACTACCCTGATGCATCTTACCTGCTACGTATGCATTTATTTGTTTCAGCTTGTGTATTGACCGGCTAAAATAAAAAAAAAGAACAGAAAAAACAAGAGTGAGGTAGAATAGAAAATTCACCTTGTTTTGAAAATCCTCGTATTTATCCCGAAACTCTGCCAAATTTTCTGAAAAATAATATTCCAAAATAAAATGAGTGGGTATATATTTTTAATCAGTCAAGATTTTTCCGAACTACGTATTGTTTGATTCTCACGTGGGATACGTAGGCAACTCTCATTGGGTCCAACTCTATTTTTCAAAATCAAAGGATATAGTCCTAAATAAAATTAGGTGACGCCATTATAGCCTGATTGCCCAAGTGGGGCACCGGAAGGCCGTTTTTTTGCAAAAGTGGCTGCCTGTGGTTTGTCTTTTAATTTCGATCCAATTGGCAAACACAACCTTAAAAAACTTCCTACCCAAAGTATTGAAGGGCCGTATTCGCAAAGATGGTCTATTTTTCTTTATTACAAAACCCTTTGCAAAAATAACACTTTTCAATTTTTTGTTGTGGTTTTAATCAAAAAATGAATATGCAGGATGAATACAGTTGAAAACATTCCCTTCAGGACAGTCGAGGAAATCCATCTAGGACTCCATATGTGGTGGAGCGACTTGGGGGAAGCTAGTAGAAAGTTTGTTATGAAAGTTTTAGGGGGACTTACTGGTTTTCTAAGAATCAAGCCGAGGTTGGACATCGTCGAGGCTCTAGTACCGTTTTAGGATCCCGCCCACAACGTGTTCCACTTTTCAGACTTTGAATTGACGCCCACGCTAGAGGAAATAGCAGGGTATGCTGGTCTCAGTGACAATCATAGAAGTCGGTACCCAGTGGCACCCAAGGCAGTGACCCCACATAAGTTTTTGGATCTGTTGAACATTAGTCGGGACGTCCAAGACCTACACCTGTCCAAAGGTTTCTGCACTTTCTATTTTCTTTACAAACATTATGGAGATCCCCAGGGTTATGAGGATAACAACACTGGTATAACTCACAAAGATCAGGCTAAATGGGAAGCCCGCTGGGGGCTAGCTTTTGTGGTAGCATTCTTGGGAACCTTGATTTACCCAAGAAGTGACGGATGCATAGATATCGGGCTTGTGGGAATGGCAGATTTCATGATGAAAAAATCTAATGGCATACTTATATTGATGGTCTTAGCCGAGATTTACCGTGCTTTGACAGTTTGCCAATCTGGGGGAAAGTTCTTTGAGGGGTGCAACCTGCTTCTACAAATCTGGTTGATCGAGCACCTCTGTCACCGCCCAGGCTACATGAACTACGGCTTAACCGGTTTGAATTGCATCGAGGAACATGGTACTCGGGTAAAGGGCCACAAATTTCCTTAGGGCACGGAAGCCTGGCACTCATACTTGAGTTCATTGCTTGCCGACCAAATCAAGTGGACGTTCGGGTGGCTCCCTGTCGGCGAGGTTATCAATATGTCTGCTGAGGTTTGCTATCTCCTGTTAATGGGCCTGCGAAACATTCATCCATATGCCCCACAACGGGTCTTACGCCAGTTGGGGAGACAATAGGGTGTTCCCCATGACGAGGATTTAAGCCAACAAGCCATTGAGTTATGCCCGAAAGCTGCATTTCCTGAAGGCAGGGTCCGTCAAATCTGGAACGAGTGTAGGTTTTTAGAGCCTCAAACTTGAGAAATTTATCTAAAGGGGAAGTGGAGCCCGCCTACGCTTCTTGGTATGGCATAAGAGGCAGGGAGCATCAAGAGCAAGAACGACCCGCAAAGAGACCCCACGTGCAACAATTCACCGAGCAAACACAAGAGCATTGGGCTTGGTAAGAAAAGGAAAACAGCTACCAAGCTACCATAAGCAGGTTGGAAACCCAGGTCAGGAAAATCAAATTTGAAAACTTTCTACATACTGCCACAATTGAAGGGGAGAAAAATAGGTTAACCCAAGAAAATGAAGTTCTCCGAGCCCAGATACAGGAATTAAAAACAACTGCTGAGAACCTAGAAAGAAGCAGAACTGATGAAAGGCTTATCAACAGTCTGAGGCATAAAATGTGCAGCTATGGGAATGATCTAGACAAAGCTGAAGAAGAACTGGCCGGGGTTCAGGAAAGATTAACAAGAAGTGCAGAGGAAAGAACAGAGTTTGTCCAGAGACTAAAAAGGAAATATGACCAAGAGGTCATAGGCTTGAAGGAAAAGCTGGCCGTCCTCGAGAACGAAATAGCCAAACAGGCAAAAAGATATAAGACAGAGAGGGAACAATGCTATGCCATGATGGCTCAGTTGGAAAAAGAGTTGCAACAATGGCAAGAGCAGAGTCACAAAGACGCCCAGAATTTAGAGGCAAGATCCCAGCAAATCGGGCGCCTACATCAGGAAAAAGGTATCATCAGGCGAAGGGTCCGAGAGATAGCTGACTACATCGTCACCAAATGCAAGGAATGCGAAGATCTGACTCGGACCACCTTCTTCTCTGCGGTTATGATCTTCGTCCACAAGATAATGGACGACCTTTACCGCCTCCAACAAGACATAGCACGCAGGCCCGTGGCAAGGCCGAATGATGCCCCACCGGCCCCTGGAGCAACGGAAACACTGATGTATTTTTGATGTTTTTCGAGTCTGTATTTCATTTTCTAGTTGTAGTCATGCCTAAGTCTACAGTAGTTTTTATATTTTTAGAAAATATATGTCGAGTCTGTTTTGCAAATTTTGAAATTCCAAAAGTGGGCTACAAGTTTTCTGTAATCAGAAGTGTTTTATTTAATGAATGGAAATTTTAGAATGAAACTTTTAGAAAAATATGTATTTCTTTCCTTCGGTTTTGTCGCATGAACTACGTGATGATCTGATTCACGCGGCGCCGTGATACATATGCAATCCACACATGATTCGATCATAACCATAAGAAAAGAAACCGAGTGAGGAATAAAAGAGCGGAAACAATAACAGAAGAAGGGCAAGAATGATAAAAAGGGAAAAGCCGAGAAATAAAGACGGGATGAAGTACACAACTGTTGCAAAAAACATATAGAAAAGCATTTAAATTGCTCAGGTGCATTGCATACCCCAAACGTGCGATTGCCTATGTGATAAATGTTTCAACCTAACATTTTGTTGGTTCGATCATAAAAGGTATTTTTAGGTGGTTGGTTTTGCGGTAACCTGGCTTCCCATCCTTACTTCACTAGATCAAAAGGGAGCATAGAAATGACGTCTGAAAGTCACTTGCCAATCGTCAACTCTTCAGTGGAAGACCTGAATCCAGCCATCCCAACATCTGAGTCGGCAACAGTTGAAGAGAACAGGACTCTGCGTTGCCGCATGCTGGAAATGTGGGACGCATGGTCCAATGGAAGGGAACCAGCCAGTACCATCCCAGGTTTCCCAGAGATAATCCCTAGGGAAGGCGAGACGTCCAACATCCCCATAAGCTACCCAGCCACACCGTTTGGATATCCAACTAGGTCGGCTCACTGTGTCGGAAGGCCTTCTGAGGTTCGCCCCCAGGCCCTATTTTCCGGTGTGTCTTCCAATGTCTTCACCGCACCACCAATCTCTGCCACGGCTCCGCCGACTATCTTCGGACCAAGTTTTGAGCCGACAGCATTCACATTCCAAACACGGTCCGTCCATCTGGATATCACTCATATTACTCCCAATACATATCCCTAACAACCTTATCTTGAGGTCACCTTGGGACAAGATAAGAAAAGCCTCGAGCATGAATAAATAACTCAGAAAATGAAGAGTATTGAACAGAGCCTCAAGAATATACATGGGCTGAGCGGGCAGAAAAACGTCTCCTATGCAGATTTGTGCATGTTCCCTCACGTCCACTTGCCTCTTGGGTTTAAAACTCCCAAGTTAGAAAAATATGATGGACATGGGGACCCCATAGCTCATCTGAAAAGGTACTGTAACTAGCTTCGGGGAGCAGGTGGGAAAGAGGAACTTCTCATGGCATATTTTGGAGAAAGCTTGACGGGAATTGCATCAGAATGGTACATGGACCAGGATATATCCCACTGGCACATATGGGATGACCTGGCACGGGACTTTTTCCGGCAATTCCAATACAATGTGGACATCGCTCCCGATAAGAACTCACTATCCAATCTCAAAAAGAAACCCTCAGAGAGTTTTAGAGAGTACGCCATCAAATGGCGCGAGCACGCCTCCAGGGTCAAACCTCTGATGGATGAGGTTGAAATGGTCAGCGTCTTTCTACAAGCACATGAAGCTGATTACTTCCAAAATATGATGTCCGCCATGAGCAAACCATTTGCGGAAGCAATCAAAATTGGAGAAATGGTCTAAAAACTGGTCGTATCCTGAGCCAATCTGCCATAAGAGCAACCTCCCAGGCCATCCAAAGAGGATCCGGGAGTGCAACCAACAGAAAAAAGAAAGAAGAAGGGTCCATGATGGTTTCCGATGTCAGGAAGCCTCGACAATACCCACGTCCATTTCCCAAAGCTTCCCAACATTACTATCCTCACCAAGACGCAGCTTATGCTACGCCCCCTCTTCCCTATGCAGTAATGAACGCTCAACCACATCCCAGGCTACTACAACAATACAATCAGAATAGAGCTCCACCTCTGAGAAACAACCATCCTGCCCCAGCTCCATATAATCCACGCCCTCCCCGAAACTACCCGTATAACACCTACCCCTGTGAACCACCAAGGAAACCCAACTTCACTCCTATCGGGGAGCCGTATTCAGGCCTCTTCCCAAATTAGTCCAGATGAGGCTATTACAACCCGTACCTCCGACCAGGCAAAACCTAACATCAGCATCATACAAGGCGGGAACCAATTGTGCCTACCATTCCGGAGCAGGAGGGCATGACACGGAGGAGTGTTGGACCCTCAAAAGGGCCTTGTAAATCCTTATAGAAAGAAAGAAAGTGGTGTTAAGGGACGAAGAAGCTCCCAATGTGACGAACAATCCACTGCCCACTCACAATCATGGGCCCGTCATCGGCATGATTTGCGAGGACCAGGATTTCGATCCAGCTCTAAAGGCCATCATCACCATCGCAGATGTGGAAATAAAACCCAAGGCGGTACCCAAACCAGTCAGGGAGATAAAGAAGAGTAACCCCATCCCCCAGGTCACGGAGAAGGCTGAGACTGAAACAAATAGGGGACCCTCTAAAGATGCCGTCCTTTACATCCCCAAGTCACCCAGGAAGGAACAAAGTGTGTTGAGCCCTCCCAGAAGGTTACAATTCAACAAGGCAATAATGAACGACCCAAAAATGTACGTGCCGAAAGGGACGTCTGTGGCGCGGGGGCAAATAATTTCACTAAGGCTGAATGAGCCCGTGGTTATTAGCCGCACGTCGCAAACTCCCATGAAGAATACTACTGCCTTCCCCTGGAATTACCACAGGACGGTGGTGATGTACAAAGGGAAAGAGATTACTGGGGAAACATGCGATATAAACTCATCAGAGAAATACCTCGACCGGGAAGAACTAAACGAAAGCAAGCTGAAATGCTTTCTGCCTAAAAGGCCGATCAGTGCCGGAGAGGCAGAAGAATTATTCAAGAATATGAAAACTGCCGAATACGCCATAATCGAGGAGCTCATAAAGTCCCCCACTCAGGTCTCACTTCTATCCTTGCTGGTAAATTCAAACGAGCATCAGAAAATCCTGATCAAAACCCTTAACGAAGCCTACGTTCCGGCCAATACCACAGTTGAGCAAATGGAAAGAATGGCAAAATGATTTTTTGAAGTCAACCGAATCTCATTTAGCAAGAATGACTTGCCCCCGGAAGGGGCTGCCAACTCTCCACCTAACTGTTAAATGTGAAGGTTACTATGTGAAAAGAGTTATGATGGACGTCGGATCTGGGGTTGATATTTTCCCTCTATCGACCCTATAAAGAATGGAGATCGGGACTGAGAGAATCAGGCCCAAAAATGTGTGTGTCTGTGCATTCGATGGTATCAAGAGAGACACAATCGGGGAGATTGATTTGGTCTTGACAATCGGCCCTGTAGATTTTGAAGTGACATTCCAGGTCATGGATATGGATACTTCCTACAATTATCTCCTGGGAAGGCCTTGGATCCATGCAGCAGGGGCAATGCCATCTACTCTCCACCAGATGGTTAAGTTTGAGTATGAAGACCAGGAAATCGTGGTCTATGGGGAAGACGAGCAATCTATTTATAGGGACCCATCAGCGCCATGCCTAGAAGCAAGAGAGGGCAGCGAGCACATAGTCTACCAGGCTTTCGAGATTGTGGTTGCGGACCAGAATGAGAAAGGAACCCCGTGCCCTCAACCCTTCCTATCAAACGCATCAATTATGGTCGCCAACGACATGATTAAACATGGGTACACACCTAGAAAAGGGCTCGGGGTGTCCTTGCAAGGCATTAAAGAACCCGTCACTTTGCCTACCAATAAAAAGTTTTTTGGCATAGGGTTTCAAGCTACTCCCGACAATGAAAAATGGTTTGACCAACGTAATAAAAATGGTTGGGTATTGCTTCTGCCGATCCCACACATCACCACATCATTTGTCAAGCCAAAATACGTGGAGGAAGAGGAAGAGGCTTTCACGGCCGAAGAAATAGAAGAAATATGCGGAGCAATGAGGCAGATGTTGTATGAGGCCCATATGGTCCAACCAGGAGAAGGCTCCAGCACTGCCGAAGTACAGTATATGGGGCCTGATGCCAAGTTGCAAAACTGGAAGGCTACTCCATTCCCCGTCAGGCGGGAGTCCCGGTAGTTCAGCTTTTGCCATCCTTTCTGCACTATGAGTTATTTCAGGGTGTAACTCAAGTGTTTTTAAATTCTTGCCTTTAAATTCCGATGTAAACCCTCCTATGTTCAAATTCAATGAAATGAAATCAAAATTTCATCGTCTATTATTCTTTCTGATTTTTGTTTACTTTTCTTATTTTTCAGTCCTAATAATGCGGCTTTAAAAAACATGACATGCTTGCGGACTTCATGCTCTGATCTTAATACGCCGTCTAACCTCGAAATTTTGAATCAAGAAATGGAATATGATGAAGAATAGGCCTTTCGGGAAATAAATCGAGAATTGGAACAGTTCGAGAATAAGACTAAGCCAAACTTAATTGAAACGGAACCCGTTAACTTGGGCAATGAAGAAGAGATTCGAGAAACCATGATAAGCGTCCACACGGATGAAAAGACTAGAGACGCCTTGATTCAACTCCTATTTGAATTCAAAGACGTGTTTGCTTGGTCCTACGACGACATGCCCGGACTAAGTATGGACTTGGTGGTACACAAATTTCCAACCTACCCCGGTCATCCACCTGTCCAACAAAAGCAGAGGAAATTTAAAACAGACATGAGTGACAAGATCAAAGAAGAGGTCGCTAAACAACTAAAGGCTGGGGTAATCCGAGTGGTCCAATACACCACCTGGCTGGCCAATGTGGTTCCGGTGCCTAAAAAGGACAGAAAGGTCCGAGTATGTGTCGACTACCGAGATCTGAATAAAGAAAGTCCCAAAGATAATTTTTCACTACCAAACATACATATCCTAGTTGACAATTGTGCCAAACATGAGGTACAGTCTTTTGTCGATTGCTATGCCGGATATCACCAGGTGTTGAGGGATGAAGAGATGCAGAAAAGACAGCCTTCACTACACCCTGGGGAACATACTGTTACCGGGTCATGCCATTTGGTTTAAAGAATGCTGGGGCAACTTATATGAGGGCCATGACCGCCATATTTCACGACATGATGCATCCGGAGATTGAGGTGTATGTAGATGATGTGATCATTAAGTCCAGAACCCAAAGTGACCGAGTGCAGCATTTGAGGAAATTCTTCTAACACCTGCGCATATATGATTTGAAATTAAACCCAGCCAAATGCGCTTTCGGAGTTCCATCCGGAAAATTACTGGGATTATAGTCAGTCGACGGGGCATTGAACTGGACCCAACAAAGATAAAATCTATTTGAGATCTCCCACCCCCAAGAACCAAGAAGGAGGTCATGAGTCTGTTGGGTAGGTTGAATTACATCAGCAGGTTCATCGCTCAGTTGACCTCCACATGCGAGCCTATATTCAAGCTGTTGAAAAAAGATGCAGCCATCAAATGGACAGACGAGTGCCAGGACGCTTTTGACAAGATCAAAGAATATCTGTCAAATCCTCTAGTGTTAGTTCCACCAGAACCAGGGAGACCACTGTTCCTATACCTGACGGTGCTAGAAAATTCCTTTGGGTGTGTTCTCGGGCAACACGATGCAACCGGGAAGAAAGAGCAGTCCATTTATTACTTAAATAAGAAGTTCACAAGCTACGACGCCAAGTATTCTCAGTTAGAAAGGACTTGCTGCGCTCTAACTTGGGTTGCTCAGAAGCTCCGACATTATTTATTGGCTTATACCACCTACCTCATCACGAGGCTGGATCCTTTGAAGTACATACTCCAAAAGCCAATGCCCACCGGGAGATTAGAAAAATGGCAAATCTTGCTCACAGAATTCGATATTGTCTATGTCACTCGCACAGCTATGAAAGCTCAAGCATGGCCGATCATCTAGCTGAAAATCCGGTTGATGATGAATACCAACCCTTGAGCACTTATTTTTCGGATGAAGAAATCAACTCTGTCGAAATAATCTCGGAAGGCACTGACACCTGGAAAATGTTCTTTGACGGAGCAGCCAATGCGAAAGGTATTGGGATAGGGGCAATCTAGATTTCACCCACAGGACAACACTACCCTGCCACGGCCCGCCTCCGTTTCTTCTGCACAAAACAATACTGCTGAATATGAAGCTTGTATAATGGGCATGAACATGGCCATTGACATGGATGTAGAAGAGTTGTTGATCATGGGGGAATCCGATTTGATCATTAAGCAGGCTCAAGGAGAGTGGGAAACTCGAGATGTTAAACTCCTTCCCTACAGACAACATGTGGAGAATCTTAGTAAGCGATTCAAAGACGTCGAGTTCAGATATATTCCCCTGTGCCACAATGAGTTAGCCGATGCACTGGCCACCCTAGCTGCAATGCTTCCCTATCCGGGTAA
>ML342311.1:0-15523 GCA_005239505.1 Nicotiana paniculata | reverse complement strand
GAATAACACGACCAATTCTATATTCCTAATTAAATCCATGATTTATCGAATAAAAGATGATTAATTTTTAATAATTAATTATTAAAACTACATTACATAAAGTAAGCATCATTCGTCTATTATTTAGTTAACTATAACTTTATAATTCCTTGATAATAACGATGCACCTAATTTTCGCAAGTTTAAATAATTTTAAAGGATGAATTACGAATATGCAATGCAAAATAAATTCACAATTAACACTAAATTCAACAAAAAATCTGTGAAATTAATTTATTTTATCGAATTTTGTAGGAGTATATGGTGGGTAAAAAATCACATGCTCACAGCTGCCCCTCTTTGCTTGGAAACATGAAGAGTTTTCGGGCAAAGATAAAGTGAGCGGCGATAAACGACTTATTCATGTGTTCCATTGTGAAGCGTTTTTGAAAAGTTTGACCGAACCCTGCTTCAAGGTTGCCTACATATCTTTGTCTATAAAGGAATCATGTCAGTGTAGTTTTGGAAGTTTTGGTAGCTGGGACTACCGAGTAAACTGCGGTTGCTGCTGTTACTGTTGCGGATCTCCTTATTACACCCAAAGTAAACAAAACGACAGACTAATTAAACCTATCAGCTGCTAGCTACAAGATTCCTATCTAAGACCTGTTTTTGAGTCTTGATCTTCCGCTAACTCTGACATGGATCTTGATGTTTGTTAGCCGCAGGTGTTGGTTTCATCTCTTCGCTTTTCGGATCAAGGCAGGATATATCGAACGGATGACTTCAATCTCGTACTGAATAGTCCGTATTTTCTCCGTATCTGCACTTTTGGATTCAATCTTCTCTTTCTTCTTTTGTTTTGTTATTTTGGATCAAAACTTCTTCTTTTGGTCATCTCGAGTTCCAATGTTCTAGAAACGTAATCTGCACAAAATCAAAACAAATGAACGAAATTTCTGTCCCAGTTTTCACTAGGAAAATTTCGTGAGTTATTGTAATAAAATCTACGCTATTTTATTATTGAAAGCAATAAAAGGGCGGGAACTGTGTACCCGGAGGGAATGCAGACTAGGGGGGTCGATACCCTATGCCTAAAAGGTGAAATCAACTAGGGATTGGAGACCCTATGTTGGAAAAGATCGACAGGTTATGCTGTCATCAAGAAGAGATCAATAGGTTATGCTGTTGTCTGGGAATGTCAACAGGTTATGTTGTTTCCTGGGGAAAAGAGATCACTGGGTTATGCCAATGTCTGGAGAAGAAAAGATCACCAGGTTATGCTGGTGTCTGGAAAGGTCAACAGGTCATGCTGTTGCCTGACAAAGAGATCACTGGGTTATGCCAGTGTCTGAAGATAATCAACAGGTTATGCTGTTGTCAGGAAGATCACCAGGTTATGCCGGTGTGTGGAGAGGTCAACAGGTTATGTTGTTGCATGGGGAAAAGAGAGTGATCAACAGGTCATGCTGTTGTCGGAAAAATAAGAGATCACGAGGTTATGCCGATGTCTGGAAAGGTCAACAGGTTATATGGTTTCCTGGAAGATCACTAGGTTATGCCGGAGTCTGGAAAGGTCAACAGGTTATGCCATTGCCTGGGGAAGAGATCACTGGGTTATGCCAGTGTCTGGAAATGATCAACAGGTTATGCTGTTGTCAGGAAGATCACCAGGTTATGCCGGTGTCTGGAAAGGTCAACAGGTTATGCTGTTGCCTGGGGAAAAGGGAGTGGTCAAGGTTATGCCGTTGTCAGAAAAAGAAGAGATCACCAGGTTATGCCAGTGTCTGGAAATGATCAACAGGTTATGTTGTTGTCAGGAAGATCACCAGGTTATGCCGGTGTCTGGAAAGATCAACAGGTTATGCCATTGCTTGGGGAAGAGATCACTGGGTTATGCCAGCGTTTGGAAATGATCAACAGGTTATGTTGTTTCAGGAAGATCACCAGGTTATGCCGGTGTCTGGAAAGGTCAACAGGTTATGTCATTGCCTAGGGAAGAGATCACTGGGTTATGCCAGTGTCTAGAAATGATCAACAGGTTATGCTGTTGTCAGGAAGATCACCAAGTTATGCCGGTGTCTGGAAAGGTCAACAGGTTATGCTGTTGCCTGGAGAAAAGGGAGTGATCAACAGGTTATGCCGTTGTCAGAAAAAGAAGAGATCACCAGGT
This sequence comes from Nicotiana paniculata, assembly GCA_005239505.1. NCBI lineage: Eukaryota > Viridiplantae > Streptophyta > Magnoliopsida > Solanales > Solanaceae > Nicotiana > Nicotiana paniculata. Next base: position 13,371 of record ML342311.1, on the reverse strand, counting down.
TATGCCGGTGTCTGCTTGGGTGTGGGACCCTATGTTGGCATCAACTGAGGACTGGGATATCCTTGGTTGGAAAATGTTTGGCTAGGGTTTGAGGGTCATATGCTACTTTTTGGGTTACATCATATTCAATTTCAACTTCTTCTCCTTTTTATATATATGCGAGAAAAGATTTTGGAGGAAACTTCCTTTCTTTGGAGTCAATGTTGCAAAGCTCTTTCTAGATCTTGCGCAATTCCTTCTGATTGCCCCTGCTTTTACACGGTTGCTTTTGCATATGTTTCCTATTTTCAAACAAAGAACCATTTGTTAGTTTGAAACGGTGGTTGGTTTTGCGGCCTTGATTTTCAACCGCTTGATCTCAATTCTCTTGATGGAGATCTCAACCACTAGCTTGCTGAGGATTGGGTTTCATCTCTAATCCCGGGGGCCTTGGCTTTCTAGATTTTACCATGGCGATAGGTCACGTGAGACCCAACATTTTATTTTTCCTTTGTAGGCCTTTCACTTGCTTTCTCTTTTGGATTTCCAGAGTATCAGGGGGAAGTTTTGGCCCTCGAATCCTGCTGCGACGGTTAGTCGTGTGGGACTTAACCTTTCCAACTTTATTTCTCCTTTATTGGCTTTTCANGGAGTTTTGGCCCCTCAAATTCTGCTGCGACGGTTAGTCGTGTGGGACTTAACCTTTCCAACTTTATTTCTCCTTTATTGGCTTTTCATTTTTGACTTTTCTTCCAACTGTAACTTTAGGTCATTTGGAATATTGGCTTTTCAAACCTTGCCAAGATGGTTAGCCACGCGGGGCTCAACCTTTCAACTTCAATCGCCTTTATAGGCACTTCAATTTGATTTCCTCCTTTCACGGCTTTGAGTTTGAAGTATGGACCGCTTCGGCCAGTCGGGATCGACTCGATTCCCCTGATGAGGATGGGTGCCTTTTGCATATTAGCCCGTGTAAAATGAGGGCCCTGTAAATCAGTCTTGCCATCCTTTCTTTGCCTTAGTTTCGGAATAGAGTTAGACCGAAAGGGATTCAAAGAAAAATAAATGACAGAATGGACAATGAATTTAAACAAAAAGTATCCCTTTCGGGGGAAAGGAAAGAAGGACTTATCAGGAGTGCATGCGGACTTCAATGATCATGACATGCCTTTTGGACTGGATGTCTGATCCGTGTAAACCGTCCTGCTCTCAAAAATTCATCACAACTATTACCTCGAGATCGAGAAACCTTGCCTCGGACTACGTCCGTATCAGTGATCCATTATCCTTTTCGATTAGTGGCGCCCTTTACGGGTTTTCACCGACTAACCTCTCTCATTTCTCTTCCTACCGTCGTCTTGTAATGCTCTTTGTGAGTTTTCACTAATAAGACTCTCTCATTTTCAATTTCTCTACTCACCATCGCCTTACAGTGCCCGTGTGGATTTTCACCGATAAGACTCTCTCATTTTAATTTTTCTCATTGCCTGTATCATCTCCGAACAACTGTATCCTCCAATTTTGGACATCTTTGCCGATTGATCGGAAGGACTTGAACAGAGTTTTGGTGCAAGGAAATTGTATTGAATTACAACTTTGGAACCCCAGGGAGAGGCTGCCTACGTATCCTTTCGGAATCAAGTTGAACATAGTTCAGGAAACTTTTGTCGTTTTATTTATTTATTTTTTATTTTTATTTTTTATTTTAGAAGAAACTTCGGGTTCCAAAGAGGGTAATCAAAGAAGAGTAACCGGCTCAAAGGGTTTGCAAAAGGGTTAATGTTGTTTAGGTAGCGAGAATGAGAGCCTGCGTCATCCCAAACGGAGAACACTTGCAGATATATAGAGGATCAAACATAGTACCTTTTGACGGCATCTGCATTGACAGCCGTTTCGGGGTCATTTCCTTTGATGTCTCCTAGGTATAATTCTCCTTTTGGTAGCAATTTCCTTATGATGTATGGACCTTTCCAATTTGGGGCGAATTTTCCTTTCGCTTCTTCGTGGTGTGGGAGGATACGTCTTAAACTGCGTTTCCCTACCTCGAAGTTCTTAGGTCGCACTTTCTTGTTGTAAGCGCGGGCCATTCTTTGCTGGTATAATTTTCTGTGGCATACTGCAACCATTCTTTTCTCATCAATCAGAGTTAAATGCTCCAGTCAGGTCTTGACCCACTCATTATCTTCAATTTCTGCTTCGACAATAACCCGAAGGGAAGGAATTTCAACTTCAGTTGGGTATCACGGCTTCTGGGCCATAAACAATAGGTAAGGGGTAGCTCCCACCGATGTACGTACGGTCGTGCGGTATCCCAACAATGCAAAAGGCAACTTTTCATGCCATTGTTTAGATGTTTGAATCATTTTCCTGAGAATTTTCTTGATGTTTTTGTTTGCTGCTTCAACGACGCTATTTACTTTGGGCCGGTAAGGGGTCGAGTTGCGGTGTGTTATCTGGAACTAATCACACGCCTCTCTCATCAAGTTACTGTTTATATTTTCGGCGTTTTCGGTAATGATGGTTTTTGGGATACCAAAACGACAAATGATATTAGTGTGCACGAAATCCACCACCACTTTCTTAGTGACAACTTTGAACGTGACGGCCTCGACTCATTTCGTGAAATATCGATAGCAACCAAGATGCATCTGTGCCCGTTTGAGGCCCTTGGCACGATTGGCCCAATGACATCCATTCCCCAAGCAACAAATGGCCAGGGCGCTGACATAGGATGCAGTTCTGAAGGCGCATGGATTAGGTCTCCATGTATTTGACACTTATGGAACTTCCGAACGAAACCGAAACAATCTTTCTCCATGGTCATCCAATAATATCCAGCCCATAAGATTTTCTTTGCGAGGAAGTACCCATTCATGTGGGGACCGCATACTCCTGAGTGGACCTCGCCCATGACCTTTTCGGCTTCTTTGGTGTCTACACATCTTAACAGATTTAGATCGGGTGTCCTTTTATACAGTACTTCCCCACTTAGGAAGAAACTATTGGCGATCCTTCGGATGGTTCTCTTTTGGTCCCCGTTGGCCTGCTCGGGATATTCTTTTGTCTTCAAAAATATTTTAATATCATAATATCATGGTTGGACATCGGACTCTACTTCGACCGTGTTGCAGTAACCATGTCTCTCCTTGATTTGGATCTTCAATGGGTTTATGTGAACATTACCTGGATAGGGTAGCATTGCAGCTAGGGTGGCCAAAGCATCAACTAACTCATTATGGCACCGAGGAATATACCTGAACTCGACAGTTTTGAATCATTTACTAAGATTCTCCACATACTGCCTGTAGGGAAGGAGTTTGACATCTCGAGTTTCCCACTCTCCCTGAGCCTTCTTAATGACCAAATCGGAGTCCCCCATGATCAACAATTCTTCTACATCCATGTCAACGGCCATGTTCATGCCCATTATACAAGCTTCATATTCGGCAGTATTGTTTGTGCAGAAGAAACGGAGGCGGGCCGTGGCTGGGTAGTGTTGTCCCGCGGGTGAAATCAAGATTGCCCCTATCCCGATACCTTTCGCATTTGCCACCCCGTCGAAGAACATTTTCCAGGTGTCGGCGCCTTCTGAGATTACTTCGATGGAATTGATTTCTTCATCCGAAAAATAAGTGTTCAAAGGCTGGTATTCATCATCGACCGGATTTTCAGCTAGATGATCGGCCAATGCTTGAGCTTTCATAGCCGTGCGAGTGACATAGACAATATCGAATTCTGTGAGCAAGATTTGCCATTTGGCTAATCTCCCGGTGGGCATTGGCTTTTGGAATATGTACTTCAAAGGATCCAGCCTCGTGATGAGGTAGGTGGTGTAAGCCAGCAGATAATGTCTGATCTTCTGAGCCACCTAAGTTAGAGCGCAACAGGTCCTTTCTAACTGAGAATACTTGGCCTCGTAGTTTGTGAACTTCTTACTTAAGTAATAAATGGCTTGCTCTTTCTTCCCAGTTGCATCGTGTTGCCCGAGAACACACCCAAAGGAATTTTCTAGCACTGTCAGGTATAGGAACAAAGGCCTTCCTAGTTCTGGTGGGACTAACACTGGAGGATTTGACATATATTCTTTGATCTTGTCAAAAGCGCCCTGACACTCGTCTGTCCATTCGATGGCTGCATCTTTTTTCAATAGCTTGAATATAGTCTCGCATGTGGAGGTCAATTGAGCGATGAACCTACTGATGTAATTCAACCTACCCAATAGACTCATGACTTACTTCTTGGTTCTCGGGGGTGGTAGATCCCGGATGGATTTTATCTTTGTTGGATCCAACTCGATGCCCCATTGACTGACTATAAATCCCAGTAATTTTCTGGATGGAACTCCGAAAGCGCATTTGGCTGGGTTTAACTTCAAATTATATATGCGCAGGCGTTCAAAGAATTTTCTCAAATGCTGCACATAGTCATTTTGGGTTATGGACTTAATGATCACATCATCCACGTACACCTCAACCTCTCGATGCATCATGTCGTGAAATATGGCAGTCATGGCCCTCATATAAGTAGCCCCAGCGTTCTTTAAACCAAATGGCACGACCCGGTAACAGTATGTTCCCCAGGGTGTAGTGAAGGCTGTCTTTTCTGCATCTTCTTCATCCATCAACACCTGGTGATATCCGGCATAGCAATCGACAAAAGACTGCACCTCATGTTTGGCACAATTGTCCACTAAGATGTGTATATTTGGCAGCGGAAAATTATCTTTGGGAATGGCTTTATTTAGATCTCGGTAGTCGACACATACTCGGACCTTTTCGTCCTTTTTAGGCACCGGAACCACATTGGCTAGCCAGGTGGTGTATTGGACTACTCGGATTACTCCGGCCTTTAGTTGTTTAGCGACCTCTTCTTTGATCTTGTCACTCATGTATGTTTTGAACTTCCTCTGCTTTTGTTGGACCGGTGGATGACCGGGGTAGGTTGGCAATTTGTGCACCACCAAGTTCATACTTAGTCCGGGCATGTCGTCGTATGACAAAGCAAATACGTCCTTGAATTCTAACAGGAGTTGAATCAAGGCGTCTTTAGTCTTTTCATCCCATGGACGCTTATCATGGTTTCTCGAATCTCTTCTTCACTGCCCAAGTTAACGGGTTCCGTTTCGTTTAAATTTGGCTTACGCTTATTCTCGAATTGTTCTAATTCTCGATTTATTTCCCTAAAAGCCTCTTCTTCGTCATATTCCTGATCTTGATTCATTATTTCGAGGTTAGACGGCGTATTAGGATCAGAGCAGGAAGTCCATAAGCATGTCATATTTTTGAAAGCCGCATTATTAGGACTGAAAAAAATAAGAAAAGTAAACAAAAATCAGAATGAATAGTAGACGATGAAATTTTGATTTCATTTCATTGAATTTGAAAATAGGAGGGTTTACATCGAAATTTAAAGGAAAAAATTTAAAACTTGAGTTACACCCTGAAATAACTCATAGTGTATAAAGGATGGCAAAAGATGAACTACCGAGTCTCCCGCCGGACGGGGAACGGAGTAGCCTCCCAGTTTTGTAACTTGGCATCAGATCCCATATACTGTACTTCGGCAGTGCTGGAGCCCTCTCCTGGTCGGACGATATGGGCCTCATACAACATTTGTCTCATTGCTCCGCACATTTCTTCTATTTCTTCGGCCGTGAAAACCTCTTCTTCTTCTTCCACGTATTTTGGCTTGGAAAATGATGCGGTGATATGTGGGATTGGCTGAGGCAATACCCAACCATTTTTTCTTGCGTTGGTCATCCCATTGTTCATCGTCTGGGGTAGCTTGAAACCCTATGCCAAAAAACTTTTTATTGGCAGGCAAAGTGACGCGTTCTTTAATGCCTTGCAAGGACACCCCGAGCCCTTTTCCAGGTGCGTACCCATGTTTGATCATGTCATTGGCGACCATAATTGACGCGTTTGATAGGAAGGGTTGAGGGAATGGGGTTCCTTCCTCGTACCGGTCCGCAACCACAATCTCGAAAGCCTGGTAGACTGTGTGCTCGCTGCCCTCTCTTGCTTCCAGGCATGGGGCTAATGGGTCCCTATAAATAGATTGCTCGTCTTCCCCATGGACCACGATTTCCTGGTCCTCATGTTCGAATTTAACCATCTGGTGGAGAGTGGATGGCACTTCCCCAGCCGCATGGATCCAAGTCCTTCCCAAGAGATAATTGTAGGAAGTATCCATATCCATGACCTGGAATGTTACTTCGAAGTCTACAGGGTCGATTGTCAAAACCAAATCAATCTCCCCGATCGTGTTTCTTTTGATACCATCGAAGGCACGGACGCACACATTGTTGGGCCTGATTTTTTCAGTCCCGATCTCCATTCTTTGTAAGGTTGATAGAGGGAAAATGTCAACTCCAGACCCACCGTCCATCATAACTCTCTTCACGTAGTAACCTTCACATTTAACAAGTAAGTGGAGAGCTTTGTTGTGGGCGGCCCCTTCCAGGAGCAAATATTTCTTGCTAAACGAAATCCGGTTGACCTCAAAAAATTGTTCTGCCATCCTCTCCATTTGCTCGACTGTGGTGTTGGCCGGAACGTATGCTTCATTGAGAGTTTTGATCAGGATCTTCTGATGCTCGCTCGAATTCACCAACAAGGACAAAAGCGAGACCTGGGAGGGGGATTTCCCGAGCTCCTCGATTATGGCGTATTCAGAGGTTTTCATATTTTTGAAGAATTCTTCTGCCTCTCCAACACTGATCGGCCTTTTTGGCGGAAAGCGTTTCAACTTGCTTTTGTTTAGATCTTCCGGGTCGAGGTATTTCTCTGAAGAGTTTATATCGCCTGTTTCCCCGGTAATCTCTTTCCCTTTGTATGTCACCACTTTCCGGCGGTAATTCCATGGGACGGTAGTAGTATTCTTTATGGGAGTTTGCAACGCGCGGCTAATAACCACGAGCTCATTCAGCCTGGGTGAATTATTGGCCCCCGCGCCGTATACTTCCCCTTCGGGACATATATTTTTGAGCCATTCATTATTGCCCTGTTGAATTGTAACCTTCTGGGACGGTTCAACACGCTTTGTTCTTTCCTGTGTGCCTTGTGGATGTAAAAGAGAACATCTTTAAAGGGTCCTTTATTTGTCCCAGTCTCAGTCTGTTCTGTGACCTGGGGGACGAGGTTACTCTTTCTCATCTCCTTGGTTGGATTGGGTGCCGTCTTGGGTTTTCTTTCTACATCTGCGATGGCGATGATGGCCTTTAGAGCTGGATCGAAATCCTGGTCCTCACAAATTATGCCGATGACGGGCCCATGATTGTGAGCGGGCAGTGGATTGTTTGTCACATTGGGAGCTTCTTCGTCCCTTAAAACTATTTTCTTTTGTTCTATAAGACTTTCCACGGCCCTTTTGAGGGTCCAACAGTTAGCCCTTCTGCTCCGGAATGGTAAGCACAACTAGTACCCCGTCTATATGATGGTGATTGGGGATTCTGCCCGTTTGGAGGTACGGGTTGCAGGAGCCCCATCTGGACCAGCTTTGGGAAGAGGCTGGAATACGGCTCTCCGATAGGAGTGAAATTAAGTCTCCTTGGTGGACCTCTGGGGTAGGCATTGTACGGGTAACTGTTTTGAGGCGGGCGTTGATTATATGGAGTTGGGGAACGATAATTATTTTTTGGGGGTGGAGTTCTGTTCTGATTGTACTGTTGTGGCTGCCTTGGATGTGGCTGAGCGTTCATTACCGCATAGGGAAAAGGGGGCGAAGCATAAGCTGTAGCTTGGTGAGGATAGTAATGCTGGGAAGCTTTAGGAAATGGGCGTGGGTATTGTCGAGGTTTCCTGACATCGGAAACCATCATGTCCCCTTCTTCTTTCTTTTTCCTATTACTTGCAACCCCGGATCCACTTTAGATGGCCTGAGAGGTCGCTCTTATGGCAGATTGGCTCAGGATACGACTAGTTTTTAACCTGTTCTCCAATTTTAATTGCTTCCGCGAATGGTTTGCCCATGGCGGACGTCATATTTTGGAAGTAGTCGGCTTCCTGTGCTTGTAGAAAAACACTAACCATTTCAACCTCATCCATCGGAGGTTTGACCCTGGAGGCTTGCTCACGCCATTTGATGGCGTACTCCCTGAAATTCTCTGAGGGTTTCTTTTTGAGATTGGATAGTGAGTTCCTATCGGGAGCGATGTCCACATTGTATTGGAATTGTCGGACAAAGTCCCGGGCTAAGTCATCTCATATGTGCCAATGGGATATATCCTTGTCCATGTACCATTCCGATGCAATTCCTGTCAAACTTTCTCCAAAATATACCATGAGAAGTTCTTCCTTCCCACCTGCTCCCCTGAGCTGGTTGCAGTACCTTTTTCAGATGGGCTATGGGGTCTCCATGTCCATCATATTTTTCGAACTTGGGGGTTTTGAATCCGAGAGGCAGATGACGTGCGGGAACATGCACAAATCTACGTAGGAGACACTTTTCTGCCCGCTCAGCGCCTGTATATTTTTGAGGCTCTGTTCAATACTCTTCATTTTACGAGTTATTTCTTCGTTCTCGAAGCTTTTCTTATCCTGTCCTAAAGTGAACTCGGGTTGAGTTTGTTGGGGATATGCATTGGGAGTAGCATGAGCGGTATCCTGATGGACGGATGATGTTTGGAATGTGAATGCTGGTGGCTCAAAACTTGGCCCGGAGATAGTTGGTGGGGCTGTGGCGGAGATTGGTGGTGCGGTGAAAATGTTTGAAGACACACCAGAAAACAAGGCCTGGGGGCGAACCTCAGAAGGCCTTCCGGAAAAGTGAGCTGACATAGTTGGATATCCAAGTGGCGTGGCTGGGTAGCTTATGGGGATGTTAGACGTCCCTCCTGCCCTGGGGATTATCTCTGGGAAACCCGGGATGGTACTGGGTGGTTCCCTACCATTGGACCATGCGTCCCACATTTCCAGCATGCAGCAACGCAGAGTCCTAGTTTCTTCAGCTGTTGCAGACTCAGATGTTGGGAGGACTGGATTTATGTCTTCCATGGTGGAGTTGATGATTGGCAGGTGACTTTCAGATGCCATTTCTATTCTCCCCTTTGATCTAGTGAAGTAAGGATGGGAATCCAGGTTACCGCAAAACCAACCACCTTAAAATACCTTTAGATTGAACCAACAAAACGTTAGTTTTAAAACATTTATCGCATAGGCAAATCGCTACGGGGTATGCAATGCACCTGATGCTTTTCTATATGTCTTTGCCACAGTTGTGTATTTCATCCCGGCTTTATCTCTTGGTTTGTTTTTCTTTCTATTATTATTTTTCCTTTCCTTTGTTATTGTGTCTGCTATTTATTTCCTTGCTCGGCTTCCTTTCCTATGGTTATGATCGAATCTTATGTGGATTGCCTACGTATTACGGCGCCGCGTGAATCAGATCATCACGTAGTTCATGCTAGCAAAACCCAAAGAGATGCATACATCATTTCCTAAAGGCTTCATTCCAAAAATTTCCATTCATTAAATAAGCACTTTTGATTACAGAAAATAATCAGCCCATTTTTGGAATTACAGAGTTTATAAAACAGACTTGACACATATTTTCGAAAATATAAAGACTACTGTGGACTCAACATATGACTATGACTAGAAAAGTGAAGTACAGAATCGAAAATATCAAGAATACATTAGTGCTTCCTTTGCTCCAAGGGCCGGTGGGGCATCATTCGGCCTTGCCACGGGTCTGCGTGCTATGTCTTGTCGGAGGCGGTAAAGTTCGTCCATTATCTTGTGGACGAAGATCGTAACTGCTGAGAAGAAAGTGGTCTGAGTCATATCTTCGCATTCCTGACATCTGGTGATGATGTATTCAGCTATCTCTTGGTCCCTTCGCCTGATAATACCCTTCTCTTGAAGCAGGCGCCCGATTTATTGGGATCTCGTTTCTAAAGTTTGGGCATCCTTGTGACTCTGTTCTTGCCATTGTTGAAACTCTTTTTCTAACCGAGCCATCATGGCATAGCACTATTCCCTCTCTGTCTTAAACCTTTTTTCCTATTTGGCCATCTCGTTCTCGACGACGGCCAATTTTTCCTTCAAGCCCAGGATTTCCTGGTCATATTTCCTTTTTAGTCTCTGAAAGAATTCTGTTCTTTCTTCTGCACTTCTCATCAATCTTGCCCAAACTTCGGCTAGTTCTTCTTCAGCTTCGTCTAACTCATTCCCATAGCTACATACTTTATGCCTTAGGATGTTGATAAGCCTTTCATCGGTCCTGCTTCTCTCTAGGTTCTCAGCAGCTGTTTTCAGTTCCTATATCTGGGCCCAGAGGACTTAATTTTCTTGGGCTAATCTATTTTTCTTCCCTTCGATCGAGGCAGTATGTAGAATGTTTTCGAACTTGATTTCCCTGACATGGGCCTCCAATTTGCTTATGGTGGCCCGATAGCTATTCTCTTTTTCTAACCAAGCCCAATGCTCTTGAGTTTGCTCGGCGAATTGGTTTACATGGGGTCTCTTTGCGGGTCGTTCTTGCTCTTGATGCTCCCTGCCTCTTACACCGTACCAAGAGGTGTAGGCGGGTTCCACTTCCCCTTTAGATAAGTCTCTCACTCGAGTTTGAGGTTTTAAAAACCTGCACTCATTCCAAATTTGACGGACCCTGCCTTCAGGAAATGTAGCTCTTGGGCATAACTCGATGGCTTGTTGGCTTAAATCCTCGTCATAGGGAACACCCTAATGCCTCCCCAACTGGCGTAAGACCCGGTGCGGGGCATATGGCTGAATGCTTCGCAGGCCCATTAATAGGAGATAGAAAACCTCAGCAGACATATTGATAACCTCGTTGAGAGGGAGCCACCCGAAGGTCCACTCGATTTGGTTGGCAGTCAGTGAGCTCAAGTATAAGTGCCAGGCTTCCGTGCCTTCAGGGAATTGGTGGCCTTTTACCCGAGTACCATGTTCCCCGATGCAGTTCAAACCGGTTAAACCGTAGTTTATGTAGCCCGGGCGGTGACAGAGGTGTTCGATCAGCCAGATTTGTAGGAGGAGGTTGCACCCCTCAAAGAATTTTCCCCTGGATTGGCAAACGGTCAGAGCACGGTAAATCTCGGCTAAGACCATCGGTATATGTGTGCCATTGGACTTTTTCATCATGAAGTCTGCTATTCCCACAAGTCCGATGTCTATGCATCCGTCACTTCTTGGGCAGATCAAAGTGCCCAAGAATGCTACCACAAAAGCTAGCCCCCGGCGGGCTTCCCATTTAGCCTGATCTTTGTGAGTTAGACCAGTGTTGTTAGCCTCATAACCCTGGGGATCTCCATAACGTCTGTAAAGAAAGTAGAAAGTGCAGAAGCCTTCGGACAAGTGTGGGTCTTGGACGTCCCGACTAATGTTCAACAGATCCAAAAACTTGTGGGGAGTTACCGCCCTAGGTGCCACTGGGTACCGACTTCTGAGATTGTCATTGAGACCAGCATACCCCGCTATTTCCTCTAGTGTGGGTGTCAATTCAAAGTCCGAAAAGTGGAATACATTGTGGGCGGGATCCCAGAACGGCATTAGATCCTCGACGATGTCCAACCTCGGCTTGATCCTTAAAAGGCCATTAAGTCCCCCTAAAGCTTTTATAACAGACTTTCTACTGGTTTGCCCCAAGTTTCTCCACCACATATAGAGTCCTAGAGGGATTTCCTCGACTTCTTTGAAGGGGATGTTTTCAACTGTATTCATCCTGCACATTCGTTCTCTTTTTTTATTAAGACCACAGAAATTTTTTCGAAAAGTGTCATTTTGGCAAAGGGTTTTGTAATAAAGAAAATGGACCGCCTTTGCGAATACGGCCTTTTAAGGCTGTGTTCGTGAATTGGGTCGAAATTTAAAGACAAAACACAGGCGGCCATTTTTGCAAAACGGCCTTCCGGCACCCCACTTGAGCGATCAGGCTATAATGGCATCACCTAAATTTATTTAGGGCTATATCCGTTTGATTTTGAAAAATGGAGTTGGACCCGAAGAGGGTTGCCTACTAAAAATATACACCCACGCATTTTGTTTTATATATATATATTTTTTTTTTATTTTTTTTTCTTTTTAGAAATTTTGGGCAGAGTTTCGGGATAAATACGAGGATTTTTCAGAACAGGGTGAATTCTCTATTCTACCTCACTCTTGGTTTTTCTGTCCATTTTTTGGTTTAGCCGGTCAATACACAAGCTGAGACAAATAAATGCATACGTAACAAATAAGATGCATCAGGGTAGTCTTTCATTTCGGGTACACCTGTCCTAGACGGACCCAACCCCTGCGTTGAGTTCCCTAAGTCAAATACACATGATGCAAATAAGCGTTCCTACTAGGGATCCGGCATGAGGTTTTGTTATTCTAGGCTTAAACCTGGGGTTTTGTTCTAGACCAGGCTTACCCGAGCGGACAGCTCGAGCCAAGGTCGGGATAGCGTACCGGGAATACAAAAGCTTCACCGGCTTTGCAAATTATCCGTACCTCGTTCTAAATTTGGATATGACTCTAACAGAAAAGAAGTCACACGAAGTGCACACTTCCTAGATGATTTAGAAGACTCAGAGAGAAGAGGGTTTCGTCATAATTTATATACAGTTCAGATAATATTAAAGCGGTTAAAAAGCAGCATTTAGCACATTAGGTTCAAACATATAAAATCAGATAATAAAGCCAAATATAACAACTATTCTAAGCTCGAATTCTGAACCTTGAACCAGAGGTTCTGGGTTCGATTCCTCAGCAGAGTCGCCCAGAGCTGTCATACCTCCTTTTTCACCCACCCCCAAATTAATGAAGGGGTGATTAGGGAGTTTTTCCACTTTAAGTGACATTATTCGGATTTGGGATTTATTTATTTATTTCAGAGTCACCACCCGATTTTTGACGATGTTCCGGGACACCGTGTTATTTAAAAATCCCAAATCGAGGAAATTTTGACTCTGTTTTAATTTGTCTGCGACCAGAAATCCGAGTAAGGAATTCTGTTAACCCGGGAGAAGGTGTTAGGCATTCTCGAGTTCCGTGGTTCTAGCACGGTCGCTTAACTATTAATATTTGGCCTAATCATCTAATTATTTATATGTTTTAGACCTATTGTGCTTTTAGCCTTTTTTATTTTTTGGCCGCTTTTATTGATTTATCTTGAAACAAATCATGATGGCGTGCACTTGTTTGTTCTTGGACATATTATAACTGCGCCACATGAAATGCACCCACAATTACAACATGTGATTGTTATTAAAATTTAAAGTTGAAGACGGGGACATGAGTTGTCGCACCCGAGTGTAGATTACGTAGTCAAGACTATGGTCATGACAGTTTTAAAGTGCCTATTTGACGCGATGTTTGATTATTCTTTAGGTTTTTCTATTTGAAATAACATTTTTAGTTTTAAAATCAATTAGGACGTTTATGGATTTAT
>ML342310.1:0-92805 GCA_005239505.1 Nicotiana paniculata | reverse complement strand
AATTAGTTACATTCCTGAATTTTGTTTTGGCTCGATTAAATAACAATTAGAGTGATTCAGCAAATAGTTTACGCAAGTCCCTGTGGGTTCGACATTCGATTTAACATTATATTACTTGCTAAGACCATGTATACTTGCGTGTGCGTTTGAGACCAACAATAATATTCAATAATATAACCTTATCAGGTATACAATTATCCACGGAGGAAATCAATTCTCTTTCTAGCTGATTAAGAAAATGAACTCTAGTCTTCTTAGATATTAATTACCATTTTGATCATATTAGCGGTCTAATATTACTGGCAAGATCACAAGTACAACGAGTAAGGCATGCTAGTGGGTCCTAAACTACCCGGACATAAGCATATTAGTAGCTACACACGGACTCCCGTCACCTCGTGTGTACATAGCCCCCGAAGATAATAGCACATATTTAATTAGTTCACCTAGGGGGACAATTCCCCCTCACAAAGTTAGAAAGGAGACTTACCTCGCTCTGAATATCCATAACCGGCTTCCAAGCCCTTCCGGCGACTCCAATGGATTCACAACGCCCCAAAACTACCAAATAACGTGCAAAGCAATGAAAATATACTCTAATATTTGTCAACAATTCAAATTACATAAATTCCCAACTCCGCTCAGTGAATTGACCAAAATGCCCTCGGGCCCACGTGCCCGGATTCCAAAATTTCTTGAAGATATACCCTACCCATAGTCTTACTAACTCAAATATACAATTTACCTTTAATTTCATGCTCAAATTCGTGGTAAAAATCCGAAATACCATTTCTAGGTTTTCTTAAAAAAATTCCCAATTTTCCACAATTTTCATGTTCAATGCATGCATAAACCTTGTATTAATCTTAAAAATATGAAGAAATTACTTACCTAGTGACACTTGGTGGAAAACCCCTCTTGAAGCTCCTCAAAATCGCCCACATCAATGAAACAAATGAAGGAAATGGCCAAAATCCCGTTTAAAAGATCACACTGCCCAGAAAAACCCTCTATGCGATTGCACAACCTCAGCCGTGATCGCACAAGCCAATTTCCAGAAGCCCCTAATCATACACATTGTGACCGCACATTGAACCTTGCGATCGCACAAGCCATAAGCCTGTAGCCTCAAATTTTCCCTCTGTGCGATCGTACAGCTACACCTGCGATCGCATAGACCAATGCAGCAGCCCCCAAAATCCTCCTCTGTGCGATTGCATACCTCCAAGTGCGATCGCACAGGACAAAATTCCAGCCCCTCTCATTTCTTCTTCGCGATCGCACAACTAGAACTGCGATCACATTGCACACTAGATACACCAGCAAACAGCAGCAGCAAATCACTCTAAAATGACCCGAAACCACCCCGAAACACACCCGAGGCCCCCCGAGACCCCGTCCGATCACACGACTCAGTCCCATAAAATCCCCGAACTTGCTCGGAGCCTTAAACCACATCAAACAACGCCAAAATGACGAATCACACCCTAATTCAAACCTTATGAACTTTGAAATTCAAACTTCCACATCCGATGTTAAAACCTATCAAATCACGTCCGATTGACCCCAAATTTTGCACACAAGTCATATTCGACATTACGGACCGGTTCCAACTTCCGGAATCGCATTCCGACCCCGATATAAAAATTTTCACTTCTGGTCGGATTCTTCAAAACCTTCAAATTTCTATCTTTAGCCAAATGACTTCAAAATGACCTCCGGACATCCGAATTCACTTCCGATCGCGCTCCCAACTCCAGAATCACCATACAGAGCTATTCCTAGGCTCAGAATCCCATACGGACATCAATATCACTGAAATTCACTTCAAGCCAAACTTAGGAAATTTCTTCAAAAATGCTGACTTCCACAATATACGCCGAAAGGCTCTCGGGTTATCCAAAACCCGATTCAAAAATACGCCCAAGTCCGAAATCATGATACGAACCTGCAGGAACCTTCAAATCCTGATTCAAAAGTCGTTTACTTAAAATTCCAATATTAGTCAATTTCTCCAACTTAAGGCTTCTGAAATGAGAATTTTCTTTCCAAACCAACTCTAAACTTTCCGAAATTCAATTCCGACCACACCTACAAGTCATAATACCTGAAATGGAGCTCAAAACAACCGGTCAGTTTGTTACAGATAATAGGCTAAATTCACGTAGTTTAGCGTATATTTATATCCAAATTAATGATGATTCACTATCTTAGGAATGTTAAATGATGTTAAAATGGATCTTATTGTGGATTTTATGTTTCACAGGAGCAAAGTGTGCTTATGAGGACCTAGGATGGTGTTTGGATCCAAATTGAAGGAGAAAGGCCCCTTGGAGTTTCTAGCGTGTGAAAAGAAGGAAGAAAATCGCTAAGGCAGACTACTAGTCCACTAGCGCGGCCATAGGCGTCCACTAGCGTGGCCGCGCTAGTCCAGGTGTTTGAGGCAGAATGAAGTTCTATTAGCGTGGCCTTACCATGACCAGTAGCACGACTGCACTAGCCCAGCGATCAGAGGCAGTACACTTAGCCATTAGCGCGACCAGTAGCGCGTTCACTAGCGCGGTCGCGCTAGTCCAGTTCGCACACATTATTTTCAGGGGTAAAATTGGAAGCTTGGGACAATTCCACTTAACCTATATAAGGTTCAACTCGCCCAAAAGAGAGTATTATCAAGGTTTAAAGTCTTATTCAAAGAAAGCAAAGGCAAGAGGCAAGGAGGACAATTGGGCATCAAATCTCATCTTTCTTCCTTGTGTTTTTACCATTATTGATGAATTCTTCTATTGTTGTTTTTAGCACAATTATGAGTAGCTAACTTATTTAGTCTAAGGTTTTGGTGGAACCTGTTGAGGATGAATATCTTGTTATATTAATATAGTTTGCTTGGTTTTAATCTCTATTTGTTCAACTAAGTTCTTCTTGTAGTTGATTGAAGGGCCCTCAATTAGATGTGCCTATTTAATGTGCATCTACTCGGAAAAGGGTGCATATTTAGGTAGTTGTTGAACAACTCCACTCCCAAAGTATATAAGGGATCCATAACCAAGGGTTTAAAGGTTGGATTAGGGATAACGATACCTTGGGTGCAATCTAAAGTGAGCTATAATATAAGATAACTAGCATAACTTGGGAGAGTGCGTCTAGTTAATTGTCGTAATTACTCGGGAGAGATTTACGGTAACAAGAGTGCTCATGGTTGATAGAGATAATTAGGCCAAACTATATGAAATATACAAGAAGGTATTCCATCAACAGGGGAAACCATAACCTTAGGTCTTTCTCGCAATTTTTACAACCCAACAATAATTATATTCTAGTTTAATTAATTTCATCCAGTTTTAGTTAGTAGAAACACCAACAATTGATATTCATAATCTTTGGGAAGTTGATTACGAAGAATCGAGTGAGTCTAACAATGATAATTGATAGGTTAATTCCTTGTGGGATTCGACTCTGGGCTAAATACTCAGATTATATTTGCAACGTCCGCCTAGTATTTTTATAAGACATAGTTGGGCATGATCAAATTTTGGCGCCGTTGCCGGGGACTTAATGGTGTTATCAATTACAGTTGGAAGAAATACAAAATTATTAAGTGTAGTCAATTTTCTTCAATTTTCATCTATTCATTGAAATTTTAACGTTTGCTAACTTGGTTGTACAGGTGCATGCCTAAAAACTCATCGAGAACTGGTGAAGTATTTGAAGCCTTATCAAACCCCGAGAAAGTTTTCAAGGACTTGAACTGGGACAACCGGAAAAGCAAACAACAACCACAAATTGAACAACTTGAACCCGATATGGCAGATCTAAACAACAGGAATAACAATGAGGAAGACGTGGTTGACCCAGCTGCGCAGGTTGTGGCGCCTCTTGTGCCAGAGGCTCCTTTATATGAATGGGCACAACCCATGACGAAGAATTTGGCCACTGCGATAGTAGTCACTCAGATACAGGCTGAGTCTTTTCAGATTACAAATAATATGCTGCACTTGTTGCAGAACAAGGGACTATTTTCGGGGTCATACATTGAGGATCCCCAACAACATTTGAAGAATTTCCTGTCGATTTGCAAAACTCAGAAGCATCCAAACGTCACTCAGGAAGCAATAAAACTGTTGTTTCTTCCATTCTCAGTGACATGAGCAGCCCAGACTTGGCTAAAATCGCTCCCCATTAATTCTATTACCACATGGGAGGAGTTAGTTAAGCAGTTCGTGAAAAAATTCCATCCACCCAACAAGACAGATCAACAAATTGATGAAATCTTAAGCTTCAGACAGAAGCCAACGGAAACATTGCAGGAAACATGGGAATGATTTAAAGGAATGTTGGTTATCTGTCCGCACCATAGTATTCCAGAGAAGATGTTGGGGCAGAGTTTCTATATGTGTAAAGGTAAATGTAGATGCTTCAGCTGGTGGAGCATTCTTGAGAAAAACATGAAGAGAAAGCTAGATCCTGCTTGATAAAATGGCACAAAGTTCGAGGTGGACAACCTGGAATTCACCCATTACTCTAGTAGGTCACTCAGTGGCCTTAGATCCATCCAACACTCTTGCTGAAAATATGGCCACCTTGATGACACAGATGAGCATACTCACCAAAAAGGTTGATGAGTCAGGGCAAAAGCAGCAGGTACATATTGTGGATACAACCAATGGGGGCTTATGCACATCTTGCATTAGTCAGCCACTTGGTAATCAGTGGAATGCTTAATGTGATCATCATCACTACCCTGGAAATATGAACTATGTGTCGAATTATGGGGGCCAGCGACAGGGTGGACAAAATTGGGGCCAACAAAATCAACCATACATGCCAGTTCAGCAGCAGCACAACAATGGAAACATGGGAGCCATGCGACCTCATGGTAATGTGGCGCCTTACCAAAGGCCACATGGGTACAATAATCAGAATCAGAATCAGCAACAGTCTTATCACCCCCTCAGCAACAACATGGTGGGAGACAGGAAGATGAGTTTTCCATACTTGAAGCAATGATGCAACAGGTTATTAGGTAAACTGCAAAAATAAGTGAGAGAGTATATGTACATGAGTCAGCTATAATAAATATTTAAGTACAAATGGGCCAGATCTCGATGCCTTTGAATAATCGTCCTCTTGGGACATTGCCTGCAGACACTCAGGTAAATCCTAAAGATCAGGGTCCAAAGCAACTGATGGCGGTGAGTCTACGAAATGGCAGGGACTTAGTCTTGGAGCAGGAAAGAACTCGAGAAAGCAGACAGGCTGAGACACTGGTACCAGTGCCCATTGAAATTTATGATTCAACAAAACTGATTGAGGTGACAGAAAGATGAGCAGTATAAAAAGTTCTTGGATATGTTGAAAAATACAGGTAAATATTCCTTTGACTGATTCTCTGAAGGAGATTCTTGGTTATGAAAAAATGATGAAGGACTTGATGTCCCGAAAACTGGACTTCCAAGACTTGGCCACAATGACTCTTACTCAGACCTGCAGTTCCGTTATGACCCGACCAATTGCGGAAAAGCTATCTGATCCAGGGAGTTTCACCATTCCATGCACCATGGGTAACTTTGCCTTTGCCAAGGCACTTTGTGATTTAGGGGCCAACATTAATCTTATGCCCCTGGCCATCTACAAGAGGTTGGAGACTGGTAGATCTAGACCGACCTCTATGTTGTTGCAGCTGGCAGACAGGACGATAAAAAGACCGTCAGGCATTCTTGATGACGTATTGGTGCAGGTAGGGAAGTTTGTGTTCCCTGCATATTTTGTGATACTGGACTGCAGAGTGGATGAGGAGATTCCCATAATTTTGGAAAGGCCATTCTTGGCCATAGGGCGAGCCTTCATTGATTGTGAAACTGAGGAGCTCAAGATGAGGTTGAACGATGAGAAAATCACATTCAATGTGCAGAAATCCATGAGGCGACCAAGTGAATTCACCAATTGTTCTCTTATTGATGCCGTGGATGTGATACTGGAGGAAGATGATGAGTCCTTGACTATTGAGGACCCCCTTGCTGCATGTTTGATGAATTTGGATGAGGTAAATGGGGAAGAATTTGCAGAATGGGTGTTGGCTCTTGAGGGAAAAGGCGTGTGGCCGAGGTCACTAGAATTTGAGACCCTACACTTAGAAAAGAGAGAGACTTCGCCAGCCAAGCCGTCGGTTGACGAACCACCAAAGTTGGAATTGAAGCCATTGCCAGCCCATCTCAGGTACGCGTTTCTTGGACCCAACTCCACTTTACTTGTTATTATCTCATCCAAATTGTTAGATGTGCAGGAAAAACAGCTGTTACAGGTACTCACTGAGTGTAAGACTGACATTAGGTGGACCATGGAAGATATAAAGAGGATCAGCCCGACATACTGTAAGCACAAAATTCTGCTGGAAGAGGGGCACAAACCTTCAAGGGAACACCAAAGGCGACTGAACCCAAACATGAAGGAAGTGGTGAAGAAGGAAATTATAAAGTGGTTGGATGGAGGAATCATTTTCTCCATCTCTGACAGAAACTGGGTTAACCCGGTTTATTGTGTTCCTAAGAAGGGTGGAATGACGGTTTTAAAAAAATGACAATAATGAGTTGATATCTACAAGAACCGTCACGGGTGGAGAATTTGCATGGACTATAGAAAGTTGAATCTAGCCACCCGAAAAGATCACTTCCCACTTCCCTTCATCGATCAGATGCTCGACAGACTGGCAGGGAGGTCTCACTTTTGTTTTCTGGATGGGTACTCGGGGTGCAACCAAATTTCTATTGCCCCGGAAGACAGAGAAAAGACCTTATTCACATGTCCCTACGGGATTTTTGCCTTCACAAGGATGCCCTTTGGCTTATGCAATGCACCCGCCACATTTCAAAGGTGCATGATGGCCATATTCACTAACATGGTAGAGGACATAATGGAGGTGTTCATGGATGATTTCTCAGTGGTGGGAAATTCATTCGATGAGTGCCTAGCAAATCTGATCCGAGTGCTGAAGCGGTGTATTGAGACGAACCTTGTGCTTAATTGGGAGAAGTGCCATTTCATGGTACAAGAGGGGATAGTCTTGGGGAACTTGGTGTCAAGCAAAGGAATTGGGGTGGATCGTGCTAAAGTTGATGTTATAGAAAAGATCCCACCTCCCACATCGATTAAAGCAATAAGGAGCTTCCTTGGGCATGCTAGGTTTTACCGGCATTTCACTAGAGACTTCTCCAAAATCGCCAACACCCTGCGTAAGTTGCTCGAAAAAGATAACCCTTTTGTGTTTTCTAATGATTGTAGGGTAGCTTTTGAGGAGCTAAAAAAGAGGTTAGTCACGACACCAATCATTGTTGCCCTCGACTGGGAGCGACCATTCGAGCTCATGTGTGATGCCAGTGACTACACAGTGAGAGCAGTGCTGGGATAGCGGAAGGAAAAGAAAATACACCCAATTTACTACGCGAGTAGGACATTGAGTGGAGCTCAGTTGAACTACACTATGACCGAAAAAGAGATGCTGGTAGTGGTGTTTTCTTTCGACAAGTTCAGATCATACCTGATCGACTCTAAGGTGATTTTTTACACTGACCATGCTGCCCTCAGGTATCTGATTGAGAAGAAGGAATCCAAGCCGCCTGATTCGTTGGGTGCTGCTACTCCAAGAATTCGATCTAGAGATCCGTGACCATAAGGGCACGGAGAATCAAGTCACGGATCATCTGTCGCGACTTGAAGGATCTGAAAATGCAGTGGAAGTAGAGGGTATTCCAGAAACCTTTCCAGACGAGCAGCTACTCGCCACAAGCATGAAGGAAGTGCCATGGTATGCAGACATTGCAAATTATGTGGGAAGTTGTATAAAGCCCTATGAACTATCATCTAGCCAAAAGAAAAAGTTTTATCGTGACTGCCGCAATTATTATTGGGATGAACCTTACATGTTTAGAATTTGTATTGACAATATGATCCGGAGGTGCGTCTCTGAGATAGAGCAAATTTCTGTTTTGCAGGCATGTCACGCATCAGTGTATGGGGGACATTTTGGAGGAGTCAGAACAACGACTAAAGTTCTAGAGGCCGGATTCTACTTGCCAACTGTGTTCAAAGATGCACACCAATGGGTGAAGGGTTGTGATGAATGTCAAAGGACGGGGAACATATCCCGTCGTCATGAGATGCCCATGAAACCGATTCAAGAGGTTGAGGTGTTTGATGTATGGGGGATTGACTTCATGCGTCCCTTTGTCAGCTCCTATGGCTTACGGGTCATGGATAAAAACTTATACAACCGAAGTATCATGGGGGAATACAAACTTATACATATGACATACTGGCCTATAAGACCAAAAATGATTGCTCGTACACCTAACATGCGCCGACATGTCCCTACAATCGTTCACGTACACGACATATGTATACAAGCCTCTACGAGTACATAAACGTCATAAGGCCGGGACAAGTCCCCGACATTCCGCACAATATGAGTCTAAATCATACTGACCAAACAAGAAACTCCCGAGCAAATGGAGCGCACCAACATCTTCCGCTGAACTGATAGCCTACTTAGAGGACTCTCAACCTGTTTATCGGGACCTGCGGGCATGAAATGTAGCATCCCCAGGAAAAAGGGACGTCAGTACAAATAATGTACCGAGTATGTAAGGAATGAAAATCAGTAATTAATACACATGAGATAAACATGGAGTAAAAGACTCGACATGTAAGTCTAAATAACTCTGTAAATCATGAAATACCCATAATGTTATTCATATGCGTATGAATTTAATGTAGTTCATAGGTACATGTATTCATAACATCATCAAGCCTCCGAGGGCATCCCATCATATCATCTCGACCACTGTGGGCAACATCATCAACGCATACCAACTGATCAGGTGGTGGTGCGTATATAACGCCGTAACCTTTTACCATATCCCATATACATACACACATATATATATATATATATATATATACACACACATATATATATATATATATAAACACACACACATATATATATATATATACACATATATATATATATATATACATATATATATACACAGACACACATACGCGTATATAACGCCATCTGGTCAGGGTCAATGTACATGAATGCAATGCATGAGAAGTACATCAATAAAATCTTTTGGAATGTCATAAGACCATTATGCTTTTGAGTAATATCATGAAATAGACTTTATCAACTTACGTATTTTCTGAGACCCATGAACAGATGATAGAATAATAGGACACATGGGGAATCAAGAACATAGGCATCTCTAGTATTTCTATAAATAGAGTCATTTATGGAAGTTGCACATTTGTTCCTTTCGTTTGTATCATATGGGTCATGCCAAAAAGAAAGAAGGGATAACCTTAACATACCTGAGCCGATTCTCTTGACGATCCTTCCAACACCCGTTGATTGCGACAAAATATGTAACGGCGGATCGAAGTAGGAGGAAAATCCGTATGATATTTTTTGAGAAAGATTACACTGTACTCCCTTATAATCGTAAAATCCCGTTGCCATAACATTACGTAGTCTCATATGATTTTTGTAGCAAAAATTCACGTTGCTAACATATCAATTATTATATGAACTTGATGAAGCCTTACGTTACTATAGCAAAATTTGAGCTAATCACATTCTTAAGAAAGGATGAGACCCTCATGTTTTCAAGTCTTACATATTAAAAGGATTGATCTCACCTTTTCAAGACTTACATATTAAATGGACAGGTGACTCACCTTCTTAAGAATGACAAATCTCTTTAAATGTTGCCACCACATTCTTAAGGTTATGAGATGGCAATTTGGTGCCAAGTTTAAAAAAACCCACTTGAATTTGTCCCTAGTAATTATCCAAAGTCTTCACTTACTTAATTATCCACAAAATCCAATATACAAATTAATCTCCCACTTAAAAATCCATAATTACCCAATTATCCACTTGATTAAGAATTATCTCAAATTAAAATACTACTCATTTTTAGCACACCTTATATACTTTACCATCATGGTCATGTGGAACCTTGTATGACACTAGTCCATAAATACTGTGTATTATAGCTTGGACCGTATTCTATCCCAAAAAGTCAAACTTCAGCGGAACTTATTTTTTTCGATTTGCTTACCCTCTCACCTTCACATATTTACTCATCACTTGTTTGAAATAGCATAATGCTTATAATCTCAAATTAATCTCATTCCCAAACTTACTTCGATTAACTTACGACGAAACTTCAACGCACAAAAATGCAGGATGTAACATCTCATTTTCGAGCTTTTATCAATTTACTTATGACGTAATTTCATGTACGAAAACATGGGGTGTAACATCATTCCCTCCTTTGGAAAATTCGTCCTCGAATGTTGACTGATGCACTTATCATTATCATAACCTATATCTCTTGTGAATACTTTAATATTCTCCTTTCCATTTAGGCAACTGTTCTTTGAATCAATCCAAAGGCTAGGGAGTTTCCACCCTTTAAGACTCTTTCTCACACCATGAATTGTTGTTGGAGTCCTTCTAATCTCGTAACTATTACTACCTTCTATCATGCAGCCTGTACGACTCTCACTTTGTATGTGCGCCTATGCGATGCTTCTCTCCTCTTTCCTCCCACTCTTAGCCAATCTCTAGGCTCACTTTGTAAACGTATACATAGCTTGATAAGACGTCCCTCCGGGAATCTATGGGTATATTGAAGATCTTCGCTTGATTACCTTGTTGAACTTACGGATATTGTTATACCTTATTTCATAGATCTGTTTATACATCCATATGACTTTACTACCATAACTCTTACTTTGATTTATCGTTACTGAGCTCTGCTACCAACTCCAAGGTACTCTCGTTGCTTATCCTATATGCATAAATCTAAGTCCTTTAATGCTTCTTCATTACTGTTCATCTTAAGAATGATGGTCTAATCTCATATCATACTTTGTAACTTTTATCCATCCATTGTTGATTCACCTTAATACCGATAACTTGACCTTTTATGTAACACTGACACTAGGGATCACGTCTCATCGGAGAACATCTGAAATGATTAGACTGATCCACCTGGCGGCGATACCATGCTTCCATAACCGTATTTCATAGCATTCCAACGTGATTCATCCTATGGGGGTTATTCTAATCCCGTACAACTCATGACATCCTCCCCTCTTTTTTTCTCAGAATCATAACTCAATCGAAGGCCCAAACGTCATCCTTTATTTAATACCAGGGCATCATTTCATCTCTTCTAAATGCTATTAGTCTTAGAATCCTTTGAGTTTATTCAGGCTATACTGAACTTTCTATAACATAGAGAAACCATTAGCTCTCTTGTTTTTCATGGGCTTAATCCTAAGGACTTATCCATTTCTCATCGCCTTCCCACTCGTCCTTTCTTATCCTTACTCCTGTCATAAACCTTGTCGCTTTACTATACTTTAACTTGCGACCTATACATATCCCTTCAACTTGATTGCACCATATATTTCCTTATGTTGTTCTGGAACATCAAGCGAGACATCACATCGTCTCGAACACTCCTTTACTCTCTTGGGTAGATCTCTCGATTCTTAGAAACCATAGGCTAGAAGATATGACACTGACACCGCCGCTATTACTCATGGATACTGAATCTCAATGCTTCTAGACTTCTATTTGAAGTATGGATTATTCACAATTTTCTGCACCTGAGTATCTCGTACGTTGTTCACCTTTACCTTTCTTACCTTAAAATATCGCTTCACCTCTTCTACTCCTTTCATAACCTCCCTTACACATACATATAATTCACCTCCACAACTTGAAGCTTTGTTATAATACTTGCAGCTTTGGTGCATACACAATCTGGTGGGAGCTTCATACTGACTTCTTATGAGGCTGGTACTCTTCTAACTGGCTTTAACGTAGAGCCGTTTTAGAATATGATTGTTGTACTATCTCTCTTGTACCTATGGTATTAAGAGTCATCCTGTAATGTTCTCAATCATGATTTCTATAATTTTCTGGGTCCAATAATCAGAATCCTGATTTACTTAGTTGATGTAACTCTTTAGTTTCCTCTTCCTTCTGATCAGCCTTTATGTAGGCTTAAGCTATCTTCCGATCTGTGGCTCATGGCATTAGTTATTTCCATAGAGTTTCATGGACGCTATGAAATATCCATGATATAATCTTCTAATGATTCAATCCTTTGTCTATGACCTGGACTTAATTCCTTCTTTTAACTTATACCGAAGTATTTTACGGCTATATGATTGTCAACATATGTGCTGCATGGATAATACTCTGGAATCTTAAGTGCGTTCATAACGTAACTAACTCTGGATCATTGATTGAATTATTCTTTTCGCTCCTTCTCAGCTTTCCTTAAATGTAAGGAATTACTTTTCCTGGTCTTCCTGCCCTCTTGTTGCGTGCATACTTAGCTTACCTTAGTTCCTACGCATTTTAGAATTCCATACCACTCACATGATCTTAAATATCTCTTCTAATTTTACTTCCCCTTTATTTTCCACGGTAGGTGCTACTTTCTTGTGGATACATACAATGTTGTTGTGAGACTGATATTATAAGACCATTCCCTCTTTGGGTCACTGATCTTAGGTTGAAGCCTTCTTCCTTACTTTCTTAGATAGTCTTTCATTGTAGTACTTAGGGAGGACCCTCTTATTCTTGTAAGGCTGCGAGCTTATTACATCGTTTATCCGGCGAAATTTTTGATGTTCTTTCTTACTTGTAATTATCCTTACTTACTTACCTTCATGCCCTTGTGCTCGTAGGGTTGCTTCTGAGCTGATATCTTAATTGTCTTCCAGTGGCACTCTCTTTTATCTCCATAAACCTCTTACGGTACCTTTACTACCCCAAATTTCATCTTAACATTTTTCAAGGTTACAATGTCATATCTGCAGAGACTGAATGCCTCATGTTGGGGTTCACTATGTTTATCTTGCACAATCTGTTGATTTGTATGTATCCTCCTGTCTAGCCATAACTAGCCTTTTTTTTTATGAATCAACCTCTGACTACTAGTTGGCCCATTCTCATATCAGTATTCCGCGTAATAATTTGGATTATTTCTTTTGTCTTACCTTACCTCTCGCACTGGCTCCTTATTTATCAATAATATCTCGGGAAGGGACCCTTACTTCCTTTTCCTGACATCGTGTTTGCATAATGTTCTAGAATCGTAGCATATATGTAGGCTTTGAATAAGTGCAATCTCATCCCTTTTTCATTTTTATCGCATTCTTCCTTTACCGTTCCATAATTACTAGAACCACTTAGTTCTTACTTAAAGCCACATCAATCCATATTCCCCCATTTAGGGGAGTACTAAGAGTTGGAGCTACGATGACCTACCTATAGATGTTTTATCTCTTCATCTTTGGCGTCTTTTCACATCATTGATGACCCTTACTCGCCTTGCGGTAATCCTTATGTACCAAGGATAAAAAATATCCTTACTCACAAGGGTGACACCTAGTGTAACTGGGACGTACAATCCCTTAAGCTTAACTTTGCTCATATTTCTTGCTTTAGGGAAACGTCTTCCTGAATGACCATTTTCTGAATTTCTCGTGAATCTTCTTCTGTTGTCCATTCTATTATCGTCGGAATGCCATATGAAATTCTCATGATTCCGACCATTATCAAATCACTCAGTCCCTAATTCATGTTTAGTTTATTTTTTTCACCAGTCCATACTGATCTCTATTACTCTGGTGTCTAACTTTTCCTTCTGGTAGTCACATTGGATTCACGAACTTATTTCTCTAAACGGGGATATGACTTTATGGACTATACTCTTTTGTTGTCTCAAGGCATGCCACCTCTCGTCTTTTCAATATTGTCATTTTTTTTATCAACCGTTCTTATCCATGTATCACATCTTATTCATAATGGTTCATTAACTCTCTTCTTATTTCCCTGCTAACATTTCTGTCTATCACTTTATTCTGATAACTTCAACAAGATATTCTTTTGCTTTTAGCTCTTCTTGCTCCATCCACTGGCTCTTCGACTTGCCTAACATTCTTTCTCTACTAGGGACGGGAGCCACATTAAGGTAATATTTATCCCTTAAAGGCTTCCAGTGCCTATCTTTGTAGCACTCATATCTAGCTGTACTATTTTAGAGTGCACCATCAGGGTGTCTCACAGGGAGAATTATTACCATATTTGTAATATCCTTCAAAAATTTCAACTAACGCTAACAATCCATCCACCATTTTTGGGTTACTCTAACCCCAACCGGATCCTGATATCCCATCCTTCTCTTAAGCCATATTTGTTAGCTCCGATAGAGCATAATTGAGATGGGTGTAGCTAATTGTATATATCTCTGTTACTGTTGAAAGTAACTCAGATTGCTTATATTTCACTGCTTGAATTGTAAATATTATTAATCTTCATTAACTGGGCAGCTCGTGCCCTTCTTCATCTTGCTTCTTTTACTTGTTGAAACTTGTACCTTCTGATTCTCTCATTGCTTTTCACCATATGGGTGGACAAATATTCTTGCCTTAAGGATCATTATCAAGAAGCTTACACGTCTTAGTACACACATGATCTACTGAAGACCTTACATTTATTCATCATCAATATCATGAGAAATCGAGTTCCTCTAACTCAACTCTTCCATAGCCACAGTCAATCTCTTACCGACTATCTTTCTGGATGTAGGTATCGTTGTATTACGAATAAGATAAAGTTTAGGAAATTGAGTTCTTACAACTGAGCTCTACCACACGATCTAGAGTAAGAAGAAAGAGTGACAGTCCTAAATGCCCTGTAGCCTCCTTCTTATAAGTTTGGTGCACAACACACCCATAAACAAGACTCTACTAGACACGGCTTGTAGACTCCCTAGGACAAAACTGCTCTGTTATCAATTTTGGCACGACCCAAACCGATGGGCCGCGATGGGCACCCGGTAACTTACTCAAACGAGTACCAACGTAACGTATCTTTCATATCATTCTATCGTAGGTAAATGAACCGAAGTAAAGCATGGGGGAATATAAACTTATTCATATGACATACTGGCCTATAAGACCAAAAAAGATCACTCGTACACTGAACATAGGACGACATGACCATACAATCTTTCACGTACACGATATATGTCTACAAGTCTCTAAGAGTACATAAACGTCATAAGGCCGGGACAGGGCCCCGATATACCATACAATACGTGTCTAAATCATACTGACCAAACAAGAAACTTCGGAGCAAATGGAGCTTACCAACATCTTCCGCTGAACTGATAGCCTACTTGGAGGACTCTCAACTTGTCTATTGGGACGTGCAGGTTTGAAACGCAGCGTCCCCAGGCAAAAGGGATGTTAGTGCAAATAATGTACCGAGTATGTAAGGAATGAAAATCAGTAATTAATAGACATGGGAGAAACATGGAGTAAAATACTCGACATGTAAGTCTAAATAACTCTGTAATTCATGAAATACTCATAGTGTCATGCATATGCGTATGAATGTCATGTTGTGAATAGGTACATGTGTTCATAACATCATCAAGCTTCTGAGGGCATCTTATCATATCATCTCGGCCACTGTGGAAACATTATCAATGTATACCGGCTGGTCAAGTGGTGGTGCGTATATAACGCCATACAATTTTCCCATATCCCATATACATATATACGCGTATATAACGCCATGTGGTCATGGGTCAATGTACATGAATGTAATGCATGAGACGTACGTCAATAAAATCTTTTGGAATGTCATAAGACCATTATGCTTTTGAGTAATATCAGGAAATAGACTTTATCAACTTACGTATTTTCTGAGACCCATGAACAGATGATAGAATAATAGGACACATGGGGAATCAAGAATATAGGCATCTCTAGTATTTCTATAAATAGAGTCATTTATGATAGTTGTGCATTTGCTCGTTTCGTTTGTGTCATATGGATCATGCCAAAAAGAAAGAAGGAATAGCCTTAACATACCTGAGCCGATTCTCTTGACGATCCTTCCAACACCTGTTGATTGGGACAATACATGTAACGGCTGATCGAAGTAGGGGGGAAAATCCGTATGATATTCTTTGAGAAAGATTACACCGTACTCCCTTAAAATCGCAAAATCCCATTTCCATAACATTATGTAGTCTCGTATGAGTTTTGTAGCAAAAATTCACGTTGCTAACATATCAATTATTATATGAACTTGATGAAGCCTTACGTTACTATAGAAAAATTTGAGCTAATCACATTCTTAAGAAAGGATGAGACCCTCATGTTTTCAAGTCTTACATATTAAAAGGATTGATCTCACCTTTTCAAGACTTACATATTAAATGGACAGGTGACTCACCTTCTTAAGAATGACAAATCTCTTTAAATGTTGCCACCACATTCTTAAGGTTATGAGATGGCAATTTGGTGCCAAGTTTTCAAAAACCCATGTGAATTTGTCTCCTAGTAATTATCCAAAGTCTTCACTTACTTATTATCCACAAAATCCAATTTATAAATTGATCTCTCACTTAAAATCTATAATTACCTAATTATCAACATAATTAAGAATTATTTCATATTAAAATACTACTCATTTTTAGCACACCTATATACTTTACTATCATGGTCATGTGGTACCTTGTATGGAACTAGTCCATAAATACGGTGTATTATAGCTTGGACCGTATTCTATCCCAAAAAGTCAAACTTCGGCGGAACTCATCTTCTTCGATTTGATATTTACTCATCACTTGTTTGAAATAACATAATTCTTATAATCTCAAAATAATCTCATTCCCGAACTTACGTCGATTAACTTACGACGAAACTTCAATGTACGAATATGCGGGATGTAACATCTCATTTCCGAGCTTTCATCAGCTTACTTGTGGCGTACTTTCACGTACGAAAATATGGGGTATAAAAGAAAAATGCAAGAAAGAATCATAGGGACCTAAGTATAATCATCCCCTTCTGAAGTCAGAGCCTCAACTACACCTGCCAAACGGATGTCAATGCGTCCTTCCTTTTCCGGGAAAACTACACACCCCAAAAAAGAAACCATAAATGCAAACCTTCTGTGAACCTTACATGTTTCCTTATTTTCCTTTGATTTCAATTTTTCCACATTCCTTTCGAAATTACATTCTAGGTCATACAAGTGAAACAGAAATCCCAACTTAACCCACTTGCCTCCTAACCTTCATATTGTCCGTAATTTATGTTCAAGAGTTTCAGAAACTTACCCTCATTCAGATTTTTTGGTACTACGGGCCTTTGGCGGTGAATATTGCAGCCCCACCCCTGGAAATGGGTGATTTCCTCCAAGTTCGGTGTCATTTCACAGTCGGTAAAATGGAACACATTATTTTCAGGATCCAGTGCAGAATCAAAGCTTCGATCACATCCCTTAGGGCTTGCTCGTAATCATGTGAACCAAATGTCCCAAGTACCTCATTATCTGGTTTCGCTCATATTCCTTAATGTCTCTCCACCAATCCCACAATAACTGTGGCATCTGATCGATAATTAGAAAATCGGGTATCCCCTCTGATCTGGGCCTCTTTTCTGACTTACCTATTTCTCCACTCATGGTGTACCTGTTTACCCAGACACAAGGTTAGGCTTTAATAAAATATATTATTGACACAAAAAATCCAATTTCTCGGGTTTTGACTCTATAAGAAAAATAAAAAATAAAAGCCAAACTGTGGGACTAAAAAAGGTTAAATTAGTAAAATAATCATGAAATTAAAAAAATAAAAGGCTCAAAATGACTATTTTTTGTAAAAACAAGTGAACATAAAAATTAAAAAATAAACTTCCCTCCCATTTTATTTTTCCGAGGAAGGTTTCAAGACTATTTCGACAAAAGGACAGGACGCAATGGCAAAACTGGCCAAAAAAGATAAAGCTGACAAAGTGACTATATTATTATTATTATTATTATTTGAAAAAAAATAGTCCATAGGCACCTTTATTTCAAATGGGGTTGAACCTGATGAAGGTTGCCTACATATCTCACATCCGGCAAGAATCAAACCCGCGAAGTTCGGTTTAAATAAATCAAAAAAATATTTTCAAAATTGTGATTTTACACATTAGAACCCTTCAAAATTTAATTTAAAAAATGGGTACTTTATGAAAATTTTGAGGAAATTTTCTCTTTCTCTCTTTCCTGTTCAATCAATCTATCCTAAAGCCGGTCAACATTTCAGTAAAGCCTACCAAATAATGTTACATGTAGCACAGAAAAATAAACATGTTTGTCTGAAAAATTTGTACGTGTCCTAGACGAGCCCCGCCCCTGTGCCGAGTCCCGCTAAGTCAAATGCACATGATGCAAATAAAGCGTAGCCTAATTCATTGCTTGTGGCTTGTTCTTCTAAGTTTTCAAATCCTCAAAAAAATGGTATCTAGACCTGGCTTACCCGGGTGGACAACCGAGCCGAGGAGTGTCAAGCGTTACCAGTAGTAGAACAACACTAGCTAGCTAATGGCTCTCCCGCCTAAACATGTGTGACTAAATCCTTCAGCAGAAGCCGGTAGGCTAACTGGCTTTATCTCATGACATAATTTTGTTATGATGGTAGGAGAACACAACATAACTACCTATCAGAAGACTCAGAGGGGTGCGAGAGAGGATACAATTTATATCACAGTTCAAATAAATATTAAAGCGGTAAATAAGCGACAAATAGCATATTAGGCTCCCAAACACAATAATATCCAAAACATAATAAAAGCCAAACAAGAATCAATATACAAAGCTCGAATTCTTATTAATTATCCCCTGCAGAGTCGCCAGAGCTATCACACCTCTTTTTTCCCACACAACCCTATTACGAGGTTGAGTTAAAAGAGTTTTTCCAATTAAAGTGATATTTTGAGAAGTGATTGTTTATTATTTGGAGTCGCCACTTGGAATTGGGTTTTGGTGTTACAAGTCACCTTTTATTTTGAATCCCTTATCAAAAGGAAGGTTTCACTCTTAATTTATGGTCTACAAAAACAGAAGATTGAGTAAGGAATTATGTTGACCGAGGGGAAGGTGTAAGGTACCCCTCGAGTCCTACGGTTCTAGCATGATCGTTTTTATTGATTAATGTCCGACTTAAATCAATTTTTGGCTATTCTTCTATTTTATTAATTATGATTTGCCTAGTACCACTTAATTAATTATTATATTTTATTAATTGTTTGGACCTAGATGTGATACACACACAAGTATTTCTTTGAAGTTAGATGTTAAACCAAGGTACAAAATGAACACATGGTTAAAACATAATTATTTTAAATTTAAAGGCATCGAGACGTGGGGATGGGCACATGACCCCTTTATTACTTAAGCATATCTACAAGGTTCGGGTATGAACACATGGGCTAATATTTAAAGTACATCTAAAGTTTTTCTAGTGTTATAGGGTATCTAAATTATTTTGTCTCTTTTAGATTCGAGATACTTAATTGTATATATATATATATATATATATATATATATATATATATATATATATATATATATATATATATATATATATATATATATATATATATATATATATATATTACTTATTACAACGAGTCTTGAATTAGTTCCTAACTCATATGTCACAACCCAAAATCCATTAAAGGTCGTGATGGCGCCGGAAACCACTGTCAGGCAAGCCAACAATAAATACTTAACTTTGTTCTCATTTTTATTATTTTAGAAATTTTATTTTCCTTTAATTAAACAATAAAAGATTGAATTTACAGAATAAATAATAACATTTTACAACAATTTCAATACGGTGCAACCCATCGTCGCCCCAAAACCCGGTGTCACAAGTACATGAGCATTTATTAGGAAGTAAAATAAAATACTATAACTGTCTGGAATACAAAATTTGGGCAGAAAAGAAAATACAAGAACTCTGAAGGAGACTCTGCTGGCTGCGGATCGTCTCATAAGATGCAACCCACCTAAGTCTCTGCATGCGTACGCACCCCTCTTCTTACAAAGCCGCTAATCATAAATGCACCTGTACAACAATTAAATATAAATTTAAGGATTTACCCTGCTCGCGGATCATACTTGTGACACGGTTACACATAGATTTCTTAAGTTATTATAGTATTTTTTCCATTCTTTTCAAAATACGAAATTTCAATGAAAACTTTTAAGATCCCAATTTTTCCTCAATTTCAACTCCTTTCAAAACATTTAATAAGAAAACTCAATTCCTCTCTTTCTCATGGATAACAATAAACATAAATCAATAACAAAATAGTAACAAGGCATGATGTAAGCCTAAAACTACCCAGACATAGGCATAACTAGTAGCTACGAACAGACTCTTGTCACATCGTGCGTACGTAGCCCCCACATAGAAACAAGTAATAATTTATTTCACCTATGAGATTAATTCCCTTTTACAAGGTTATAAAGGAGACTTACCTCTCTCCGAAGTCCCAAAGCCGGCTCGAACACCTTCCTAGCAACTCGAACTGATGCCTATCGCTCCAAAACTAGCCAATAAATGTGTCACGACCCTAAATTCAAAACTGCCGTGATGATGCCTATCGATGGTACTAGGCCAACCGACTTCCACAATACTTCAATATTTCATTCAAAGATATGCCAAAAGACTTTTTGTATAACATAATTCATAAAAGAAACAAGAGTTGAACTCAATATAGGAATGCAGAAAGAAAATCCCCAAACATAGGGGTGTCACTGAGTTATGAGCATCTAATATAACTTGTCCGACAATAACAAGACTAACATAGTCTGGAAATCCAAATACAACTAAAAGAAAGATAGAGAAGAAGAAAGAAAGGCTGCGAACGCCGGATAGCTACCTCGCTATCTTCAATGATCAGCGACAAGGACTATCATCACTCTCCGCGACCGACAACTCTTGGATCTGCACACGAGGCGCAGGGAGTAACTTGAGTACACCAACTCAGTAAGAAAAAAAAGTAAATAAGGGTTGAGAAATAGTGACGATCTAAATGCAAATAAAATTCATTTCACACGAATTTAGTAAAGTGTGGCATGCTTTACATCCAGAGTTTAAGTCAAATCAGCTTGTTTAAATCAAGTTCAAGTAAAGTCAATTAAAAATATCTTTCAATAGTTATCAAACAAGGACTTAAGGAAACTATGTACATCAATAATGAAATCATATAATGCCCCTCGGGAAATCATCACTCAGTCCTCACAATCAGTCATTCCTCATATTTTCACAGCACTCGAACTCCGTAGGTACCTGCGCTCACTGGGGGTGTGTACAGACTCCGGAGGGGCTCCTTCAGCCCAAGCGCTATATCAATGCAAATCATGGCAGAATCAATGAAATCATGCTGTGGCGTGCAGCCCGATTCCATAAATTCCCTCACAAATCAGGCCCTCGGCCTCACTCAGTCATCAATCTCTCCAGTCTCTCGGGCTCTGAGAAATCAAAATAATCAGCCCAAACAACATCGATATGGTGCATCAAATAGAATAATAGATACTGAGCTATGATGTAAGAATGCATGAACATGACTGAGTACGGAATATCAATGAAAACAATGAGATGACAGCAAGAAACGACCTCTAAGGGTCCCAACAATACCAACATAGAGCCTAAACATGGTATCTAGCATGACTTACAGTCAATCTTTCTATAACACATAGAGAGCATATAGCTAACAACAGGTTGTTCAACTTTACAGTTTCCACGGGGACAAACCAAGTCACAATCCCCATCGGTGCACGCCCACACGCCCGTCACCAAGCATGTGCGTCACCTCCAAATAGTCACATGACACAAAAATATGGGGTTTCATACCCTCAGGACCAGATTTACAACCGTTACTTACCTCAATCCGAGCAAATTCCTACTTCGCAATTCCCTTGCCTCTCGAACCGGCCTCCAAACGTACCGAATCTAGCCACAAGTAATACAACACAATCAATAAAGGATAAAGAGTCCAATTCCACAAGAAAGCTACTAAATTAGAGCCAAAATCCGAAGTTTACTCAAACCCTGCCCCCGGGACCACGTCTTGAAATCCGACGAAATTCACAAAACTCGAAAGTCCATTCACTCATGAGTCTAACCATACTAAATTCATCAAATCATTTGGTCTCTCAAACCCCCCAAATTCTACCCTCCAAAATCCCAAGCCCTAACCCCCAATTTCGCTTCAAAACCTCACTAATTAGGTGAGAAATAAACGGGAAAACACCATAGCTAAGGATAATTAGTCTCAAGGGACTTACCTCACTAATAACCCTAGAATTTCCTTCAAACTCACCTCAAAAGCTCCAAAGTCCATGTTCAAAATTGTGAAAATGAGGAAAAATCTCGAAGTCCTCTATTTATACTTTCTGCCTAGCAAAATCGCACATGCGGTCCCTTTGTCACTTCTGCGACGCCGCACCTGCGGAATTTCTATCGCTGGTGCGGAACTCACTTAAACCCCCAGGTTCCGCATCTACGACCAACACTCGCACCTGCGGGTGGGCACCTACGCATTTCCTTCTGCTTCTGCGGAACCAGCCAAATTCCTCACTTCCGCATCTGCGCCTCAGCCTAGCATCTGCAGTCTCGCAGATGCGGCCACCTTCTCGCACCTGCGGTTCCAGTCCAACTCAGGCTTGCCCGCATCTGCGACCTCCTAAGAGCTTTTGCAGGGCTGCACCTGTGGACTCTTCACCGCAGGTGCTGAAACACCAGAACTAGCAGCTTCAGCTGAATTTCTTCAACTCCAATCCTTCCGTTAACTACCCGGAATCACTCCGAGGCCCTTGGGACCTCAACCAAACATACCAACAAATCCCATAACATCATACAAACTTAGTCAAACCCTCGAATCACTCAAAACCACATCAAAACACCAAATTACCCTCGGATTCAAGCAAAAAAACTTCTAAACATCCACATTCCGCAACCGACGCCGAAACCTATAAAACCACGTCCGAATGACCTCAAATTTTACACACACATAATAAATGACACCACAAGCCTAATCCAAATTCCAGAAATCCATTCCGACCCCGTTATCAAATTTTTCACTGCCAACCAAAATCGCCAAGTTTTCAACTTTCGCCAATTGAAGCCTTATTCCACTACGGACCTCCAAATCACATTTCGGACGCGTTACTAAGTCCAAAATCTCCTAACGGAGCTAATGGAACCATAAAAATTCAATTCCGAGATCGTTTACACATGAGTCAACACCCAGTTGACCTTTACAACTTAAGCTTCTAATAAAGAGACTAAGTGTCTCAATTCACTCCGAAGCCACTCCGGACCCGAACCAACCAAATCGATACGATATAATGTAGCTGTAAAGCACAAAAGAAGTAGAAATACCGAAAATGAGGCTATAGCTCTCAAAACGACCGGCCGGGTCATTACAAAACGTGAAAAATGCATAAATAACACTCTAATACTTATTATAATCCAATTTATAGAAATTCCTAAGTCCTCTAGAAAAGTCGATAAAATCACCCATAACCTCACGAACTCAAATGTATAGTTGATTCTTAATTCCATGCCCAAATTCGTGGTCAAAATTCCAAAATACCAAATTCTAGGGTTTTCTTTAAAATCCAAAATTTCTACAAATTTTCATGCTTAAATCCATGTAAAAACCTTGTATTTAACTCCCAACTAGTAGAAATCACTTACCTCCTGCTTGATGATGAAATCCCCTCTTCAAAAACTTCAAAAATCGCCCAAGCCGTGTAAAAATGGGTGAAATGAACCCAAACCCCACTTTTAAAACATTTTCTCAGTCCAGGTCCACCCTTTTCTTCGCATTCCCGATCAAAGCCGCGTTCGTAAAGGCTCCAGACTCCTCTGCTTCGCGTTCGTGATTGGGGTTCCACGTTCGCGAAGGCTAAAAGGCTCCAGGCCCAGGTTTCTCCTTCCTTCTACATGTTCGCGATTGACCCCTCGCGTTCGCATAGGTCCTTCAGGCAATCCCTCCGCGTTCACGATGGCCAAAACTCAGCAACCTCAAAATTCCTTTTTGCAAAGGCAGGACTCCCTTCGCGTTAGCAAAGAAGGAAACCAGATACCAACAACAGTAGTTCCAAAACAGCTAAAGTTGATCCGAAACCACCCCGAAACACACCTAGGGCCCCCAGGACCCTGTCCAATCACCCTAACCAGCCCCATAACATAAAACGGACCTATTCGAGGCCTCAAATCACATCAAACAACACCGAAATCACGAATCATGCCCTAATTCAAGCCTAATGATCTTTTGAACTTCCAACACCTACATTCGATGCTGAAATCCGTCAAATCATGTTCGATTGACCTCAAATTTTGCACACAAGTTACATTTGACATTACGGATCTACTCCAACTTACGAAATAGAAATCCGACCATGATATCAAAAAGTATACTTCCGGTCAAACTTCTCAAAACGTTCGAATTTCTAATTTTTGCCAAATGACCCCAAAATGACCTACAGAACTCCAAATCCACTTCCGGACGCGCTCCCAATACCAGAATCACCATACAGAGCTATTCCCAAACTTAGAATCCCAAATGGACATCAATAATATTGAAATGCACTTAAACCCAAATTCATAAAATTCTTTCAAAATGCCAACCTTCCTCAATAGGCGCCGTTCTGGGCCATCCAAAACCCGATCCGAACATACGCCCGAGTCCAAAATCATCATACTAACCTGTTGGAACCTTCAATTCCCGATTCCGAGGTCGTTTACTCAAATCAATCCTTGGTCAGATTCTTCCAACTCTAAGCTTCCGAAATGAGAATTCCCTTTCCAAATCCACTCCGAACCTCCGAAATTCTATTACGGCCATGTTACAAGGCATAATACCAGACGTGAAGCTGCTAATGGCCTTAAACCGCCGAACGACGCGCTAGAGCTCACAACGAATGGTCGGATCGTTACATTCTCTCCCACTTAAACATACGTTCATCCTTGAACGTTCTAAGAACTACTCCGGAGTTGTCCAAAATCTTTGTTTAACACCTTGTGCATGTACCTGTGCTACCACAACCCAGTTGAGCACATCAGCCCAAGTAAACCTGCATTTACTGATTTTCGTTTAGTCCGATAAGCCTTAGAGCCAAATTCCAACACCTGACATCCTCTACCAGTTCTATTCGAACATACAACCACCATTCCCATCACCACACGATGTACCAATACATGATCGTATTCCTGTTCTAAATCCATACCATGCACTGCATAATTCACCTGACCATAACAACACCCTCTGGCAATAATAGTCACAATTCCACGAATATGATGCCCACAACACACCCCATGGCACATATAAGGTATGTTCAAACTCTTGCAATACTACCACGGCGGAAGAGATGTGTAGAAATTCATAACCAACTGCCGAGTCAACAAATCATTGAGTCTCTCCTCCTGATAAGAACCATTACTTCATTATGAACCAAATAACGATATTTGCTCTCAAATATGCTCATATAAATCTGATCGCACTGATCCTAGGTCTAATAATTTTGTCTCGCCCAGTACAAGCTACTTGGGCATAAGCTACCTCAGGCACTGCCATAAGTCTCATATGATGCCACAATGTGCCAACAAGCTACAAACTCGAATGTGATACACAAGGGAAAGAACTCTAGAAAGAACTACTCAACCCACGTAATTAATTTACACAACCAAAAAGATATTATGAACCTTCCTCATAAAACAAGAAGCAATACACAAAATAATAGGCAGGGGATACTATAATTAACATCAAACTGTTGCAGCGTGCAACCCGATTCAACCATGATACTGTTGCGCCATGCAACCCGATCCAACCATGATACCTCTGGCGGCGTGCCACCCGATCGAAACAACATACCCGTGGCGGCGTGCCACCCGATCAACACATAATAATCCATAAGGGAATACTAACGAGCAAAAAAGCTCATAACTACAAAATACTCGAATATAGGCCATAAGCACACGAAGTGCAACATACAAATCGGATAGCGCCATGCGCTATGAAACTCAATCACAACTACGATGCAATAAATGACCTGCATCTCGAGAGCCATCCGGCTCATATAGCACCACAAACTACACGGGATCTCGATACGAGTGCGAATAATCAAACCACCTCACAACCCACACGGTACAATAAGGTATTACATGAAATAGCTGACAACAAAAGTAACATCCAAGGCCCAAAGACTCCTCCATAAACAAAGCTATGCTGAAATGAACACATCCGGCCTGGTATAGAGCCCACATTCACATTTAGATCCATCCACGAACCACAAGCCGATTCAGATCATACCATGCTTGGGAAAATACCTTCTCAAGGATCCACAATGACCTTTTTCCCATGACACACGAGAAAGGCCGTCAAATTCGGAACAAACTTCCACAGTTCACAATCAGCTAAATCGAACGCCCTCCAGGCATAAATTCTCACATTAGCAATAGTACCACAGTCTCCATACTTGGTTTCAATCTTTAATCAACTAAGTGACTATATGTCACACATATGTGATCCTTCTGTGGAATGCACACCCACAACCTTCCGCACCAGGTAATAGGTCTTCACCTCCATACCACCGGCCATACTAATGCTGTAAAGAAAACCAAGAAGCCGCAAGTCAGAACACAAATCCCCTTACACATGACACTGATATCAAGTGACGCTAAGGACAATACCAGCTTACTCTAACACCTGAATCCATTCCTTCTCACCCAAGCTCGTAACATTCTTTCTTACACCGAATCGAAACCTTGATCCTCCACTTCGAATTCCCATGTTGTTCATTGCATCTAACACGCCAATACGCGAGAATACAAGAATTCCATCATAACTCCTTAACCACTAATAGGATAATTAATTCATCATATAGAAACATTTCACTTAGCTCATTTCAAGAGAACCATCGCAGCACATGACTGAATTCTCATATCCGCTAAAAATACCAGCCTCAAGTAGTGGTGTAAACCACCATAACCCTTCCGGGATCCATCTACACATAACATGCCATAACACTCGAATGTCTCCACATAAAATTAATTACGGCGGTCGTCAAGCCTCGCACGTACCTCCACAAGGCACATGTATAACTTAACACGCCGAAGTATCTGATCATTGTCACCATCATGCCAATCCATCCAATACTAAATGATCCGAATTCTTTTAATTTATGTGGACCTACCTTAGGAATAGTAATATCTTCATTCAAAACATCACGAGACCATGTTGTTTCAAATCCCACGAACCATCTCATACCCCCCTTTTGCGCATATTCGCATCCTCAACTGGTACGCCCATCCTGATAATTCCTCTACGAATCCGAAGTCATTTTCGCTCATTCCTCTAAATGCTACACTGAAAGCCAAAGATATCAGAGAATACTCCAAGCCCCATTTTCACAATCCGCTGCAAAAGCTCGATTCTTAACCATATTGTCGGCTTGAAATCCTTAGGCACCACATTTTTAACTTTTGAATTCACTAGGACCGTTGTTGAGAGTCACTTGCTCTGACTTGGTCCCGAATTTAATCAAACTCCAAGGCTCTGCTAGCACATGAACACCCTATCAAAGAAGCACCCGGCTGAATCACTTTCCTTCTAAATCACATCTACACGAAGCGTAAATTTTGAATTTTCCCAAAGCCTGAACTTCAATAAGGCCAATTATAGCACACATCCCTCAAATTACCACTGATGTTCTCTTTCCTTAGTCGTAATAATCTACCAATACACCGATAACTAGAAAATTCACATGTAGATAACCATGCAATCCAATTGTAGGCGGTGGGGCTCTCCCACTTAGCTTGAAGCTACAATTTCATAACCATAGAACCTACCAAGATTCCTTGTTCATTGGCATGACCTCACACAATCGACCCGCCAAATTCCACGGAATCTTCCTGTTAACCATTTCATGAACGCTCTGAATCACTAGCCACATTCACATATTCGACCTCTTACCAGATAGCCAGTAGAATTATTTGTAGAAGCTTCGACAACACCACGCAACCGCTAACCTTCTCGTAGGAGATAACCACCTATGGAAGTTTCATGCCGACATCTTCCAACGACGCTGTACTGAGTACAATTACTATAAAACCGGTATACCATCATGAGCCCATGCTCATTCACCAACTGTACAAATCCGTCCACTCCCCATTGACATCAACTAAAGGTGCGACAATACATTCCAATCCGAAGTCATGTTACATCCGACTTCATATCAAGCAACTTCTTTCTGTCGTATCTAATCTTCCTAAGTATAGTAACAAATATTTCAAATAATGTTCGTAGACCTAGCCACTGTCCACCATGAATCCCAAATCACTCTAAACTTTCCTGAAGGCGTGCAACTATCCTACCACAGAACTCGTATGCTACTCTGCCACTCTCCCACTTTGGTCAAACCCTCTCCTTTAAGAAACTACCCAACTCCTGTTTCTTACTCCTGGCCTTCTATAAATTTAACCACTGCAAGACGGCTCCCACGTATTCTTCCTCATCCTTCGCTGCCCAAATACCGCCTCAAAGCAAAACCCTTCCCTGCGGCACTAGATCTGAACAATTGCTACCAACTCCAAGACTCCCTGAAGATCATCTTTCTCGAGCCATCAACATTAGAAACACCGACTCTATCCCGAAACCGCTACACACCGCTTTCTCTGACAACTGCATCTCAGACGCCATTTCCCAATACCCCGCTCCGAAGGAAAATTGAAGAAGGCCATAACATGGGCGGGCCTTAATGCGCTCAACAAGGACGATGACACCACATCATAATTAAGAACTCTACCACGCTCGAAATACCAAGCCTTGTTACTCTATCAACCCAAACCTAAACATTCCTAGTCTGATTGCCTTTCCTTTCCCGGAAATAAAATACTGAATCTCTGAATCACACACTGAGTAACATCTCCCTTCAGGTCACTCACTGCCTCGATGCCTGGGCAAACATACTACCATTCCACAACTACTGTGCAATAACATCGCACGAATCACGACGCATATGGTGGGAATTTGGGTTGTGACAAGTTGGTATCAGAGCTCTAGGTTCATATATTCTACGAATCACGAATGAGTTTAGTAGAGTCTTGCGGATCGGTATGGAGACGTATGTACTCATCTTCGAGAGGCTACACAATTATTAGGAAAGTTTCACTTCATTCATTCCTGTAGTGCGAAATATATTGATTTCGGAGTTTGAGCCTTTGTATCTATATTCTCTCGCAGATGGTGAGGATTCATGCTACCGGGTCAGCTGGGCAGACACTCACACCCCCTGCTAGAGCCGTGAGAGGTTGGGGTCGAGGAAGGGCACGTGCCGCAGCTAGAGCACCTGTCAGAGTAGCAGTTGAGAAGCCGCCAGTGACTCCAGTGGGGGGACAGGCATCAGAGGCGTCTGTTGTTACCCTCGGACTTCAGGAGACTTTAGCGCAATTCCTGGGCATGTTTGGTACATTGACACAGACGAGATTGATCTCTGTTGCACCAGCTACTTCGCAAATTGGGGGAGGAACTCAAACTACCACTGCCCGTACTTTAGAGCGGCGGGTTCACATTGGTCAGGTTCTGGGTGTGGTGCCGGTACAACCTGTTATTCTGGTTCTGCCTGAGGTCAGGCCAGGGGAATCAGAATAGGAACAGAAGATACTTGAGAGGTTTAAGAGGTATAGTCCACCTACATTCAGTGGCACAACTACAAAGGATGCCCAGGATTTCCAGAAAAGTGTCACCGTATTCTCCGCACCATGGGTATTGTGGAGGTGAGCAAAGTTGCATTTACTACATTTCAGTTGTCTAGAACAACGTATCGATGGTGGCAAGATTATGAAGAGGGAAGACCAGCCGATGCAACACCACCAACTTGGGCTCAAATTTCAGAGATGCTTTTGAAAGAGTTTTTTCCCCATACTCTCCTGGATGCATAGTGCACAGAGTTTGAACGGTTGTGCCAGGGCACCATGATGGTTTCAGAATATGCTATCAGGTTCAATGAGTTAGCCCGACATGCACCTATTTTCGTTCCTACAGTTAGAGAGCGGGTCCGCATATTCATTGAGGGGCTCGATTATGATCTTAAAATATGCATGGCTCGAGGTTAGTCTTGATTACCCTGGTTGATTATTGTTGATATTATTGCTATTTGTTTCCTATCATTTCTGTATGCTTCATTATACATGTTATTTGGATAGTGAATGTGATGACCAGATAGGTCATCTTATGATTTAAAACCTAATTGTGTGATCAGAAGCCTTAAAAACATGTTTTATCCTTCCTCGATTTGCATGCGCAGTCCAGGCGTCTTTCCAGAAAGCTTTTATGTTAAATACTATGAAAATTAAGAATTTTTGCCTAAAACTTCATTCGAGTTGACTTCGGTCAATATTTTTAGTAAACGGACCCGAATACGTGTTTTGACAACCCCGGTGGGTCCGTACTGTGATTTCGGACTTTGTTGAAATTTGAAAGTTAAAGGCTTAATGAATGTGACATGTTTGACCAAAGTTTGACTTTTGGATAACGTGTCCGTATTTTGGTTCCGAAACCCGGTATAGGTCAAATACCATATTTATGACTTGCATGTGAAATTTGATAAAAAACGGAGTTGGTTTAACGTGATTCGGTTGTCTGGTATTAAATTCAAACCTTTATTGAAAATTTCATTTGATTTGGTGTTCAATT
The DNA here is from genome assembly GCA_005239505.1 of Nicotiana paniculata. Classification (NCBI taxonomy): domain Eukaryota; kingdom Viridiplantae; phylum Streptophyta; class Magnoliopsida; order Solanales; family Solanaceae; genus Nicotiana; species Nicotiana paniculata. The sequence continues at coordinate 62,160 of ML342310.1, read as the reverse complement.
CGTAGTTCTAGGTGTTATTTTGGAGATTTGATCGTGCGAGCAAGTTCGTATGATGTTTTTAGGCTTGTGTGTATGTTTGCTTTTTAGTCCCGTGGCTTGAGTGAGTTTCAGATAGGCTACAGAGTGAAAATTAGACTTAGAGTATTGCTGGTGTTGCAATATCTGGTGTAGGCCTCTGATCTCGTAAATGCGAGATCAGGCATCGCAATTGCGATCTCTGCAGGTTTCGCATTTGCGAGCTATTTCTTGCATTTGTGAAGAATAACTAGGCCTCAAGATCTTCGCATTTGCGAACATTCCTTCTCATTTGCGAAGTGAGACGGGGAAAGGCAGTGTAACGCATTTGCGATCACATGGTCGAAATTGTGGAAAAGGCCAGGCTCGCATTTGCGAGATTTTCTTCGCATTTGCGATGATAGTAGGAATGGGGAGACCTTCGCATTTGCGATAGGTTCTTCATATTTGCGAGGCTCGCCTTTACGAACCCCAGGTCGCAAATGCGACACCTGCAACTGATCCAAATGACTTTGGACGGGATTTTTGGTTCATTTCTCAAATTTCGAAAACCTAAAACCTTAGAGGCAATTTTTCCAAGACTTTCTTCTTCCCCAATTTGTTGGTAAGTAATTCTAACCTACTTTCATTCAATTACCCATTATATTTCATGAGTTTTCATCCTAAAATCAAGGATTTTCATGGTGAAAATATGGTGTCTGGGTAGAATTAGGGATTTTGAGGTCAGATTTCGAAATAAATTAAGGATTTTGAGGTCGGATTTTGAAATAAATTATATAATCGGGCTCGGGGGTGAATGTCCCGACCCAAAATACCATGTGGTGATGACGCCTATCGAGGTACTAGGCTAACCGACTCATTACCAAAAATAACACGATATTTCATTTGAAAGATAATTTCAAGCTATTTAATAATAAAAATTAATAAAGAAATTCCAAAAAAATGAAAGTACGAAAAGAAAAGCCCGATATCGAGCATCACTAGTCATATTTGTCTGAAAATACTGAGACTAATGCAGTTTGGAAAGTAACTAAAAACAACTATAGGAAGATAGGATGGAGAAGAGCAGGGATGTGATCGCCAGACAGCTACCTTGCTAACTCTGATAGATTTGCGACAAATGAATCAACACCCGCTACCGCGTCCAGACGCCTGGATCTGCACCCAAGGTGCAGGGAGTAACGTGGGTACGCCAACTCAGTAAGTAAAAATAGTAAATAAAGGATAAGCAGTAGGGACGAGCAATAAAGCATATAATTTTCATATCATGAAATCTCGGTAAAATACAACATGCTTTACAATAAGGGTATGAAGCAAATCATCTCGTTTAAACCTAGTTCCAGTAAAAATCATTTAAAGATATTTTCAGTTTTCAAACACAGGCTCAATGCCAAGGTGAGCAAAAATGATGAAATCATAAACAGCCCCTCGGGCAAAATATCACTCATATACAGCCCCTCGAGAAACCTCATAGTTACTCGTATACAACCCCTCGAGCATACTTCACAATCACTCGTAAACAGCCCCTCGGGCAAGCCTCACCATCACTCATGCCTCCCAATCACTCGTCACTCGGCACTCAGTAGGTACCTGCGCTCACTGGGGTGTGTACAGATTCCGGAGGGGCTCCTTCATCCCAAGCGCTATATCAAGCCAAATCATGGCATAAATCAATGACGCCTTCGGCCTATATCAATCATGCTTCGGAGTGCATCCCGATCCCATAAATATCCTCACAAATCAGGCCTTCGGCCTCACTCAGTGATAAACCTCTCAAGCCACTCGGGCTCTTAGTAAAAACAGGGTACTCCGCCAGAATCAACATTTATATGCATCAAAAAAGAGTAATAAAGACTGAGTTATGCAGTAAATAGTATAACCATGACTGAGTATAGATTTTCAATCGAAAACAGTGAGAGGATAATAAGAAAAAGTCCCCTAAGGGTCCAAGTAGCACTGGCACAAGGCTTAAACATGGCATTCAGCCCATTTTACAGAAACTCTTTCTAAAACACATAAGTATCATATAGTTTCAACAAAATATGCAACTTTACAATTGGTACGGGATGGACCAAGTCAAAATCCCCAATGGTGCATGCCCACACGCCCATCACCTAGCATGTGCGTTACCTCAAAATAGTAAAATGATACTAAATCCGGGTTTCATACCCTCAGGACTAGATTTACAATCGTTACTTACCTCAAATCGGTCAAATATCTACCCCGCGATGCTCTTGCCTATCGACTCGGCCTCCAAATGCTCTGAATCTATTCACAATCAGTACAATACCATCAATATACGCTAATGGAATGAATTCCACAAGAAAAACTATAAAATTAGACCAAAATCCCGAAATCGGCTCAAACCCGGATCTCAGGCCCACGTCTCGAAATCCGACAGAAATTACAAAACTAGAAAGGCCATTCACTCACGAGTCCAACCATACCAAATTTATCAAAATCCGACGTCATTTGGTCCCTCAAATTCCCAAATTAAACTCTCCGAAATCCCAAGCCCTAACCCCTCATTTTCAGCCCTAATTTCCACTAATTAAATGATTAAACAACGGAAAATCACCATAAACAAGAGTATTAGGGTTCAAGAAACTAAACTCAGTGATAACCCCTTGAATCCCTCATCAAAATCACTCCCAAAAGCTTCAAAACCGACTGGAAATGGTGAAGAATGGACCAAAATTTGCGCAGTGAGAAATTTATACTTTCTGCCCAGGCTTTTTGCACCTGCGGCCTCATTTTCGTGCCTGGGGGACCGCACCTGCTGTTAGAATCTTTGCACCTGCAAAAATTACTTAATTCCTCAACCTCCGCACCTGTGCCCAGGTCTCGCACCTGCGCTCCCCGCCTTGACCTCTATTTTCCGCATCTGCGCTCTACCACTCTGCACCTGCGACCTCGTACCTGTGGCTCCCCTTCCACTGGTGCGGAAACACCAGCAGAATTCACACCAGTAGAATTCAGCGGCTCTCAAATACCAAAATTCAACCCGTTAACCATCTGAAACACGCCCGAGCCCTCGGGTCCTCAATCAATAATACCAACAAGTCATATATCAATATACGAACTTAGTCGAGCCTTGAGAACACTCAAAACAACATCAAAACACCTAATTATTGTCGGATTCAAGCCTAAGAATTTCTAAACTTCCAAATTCCGCGGACGACGCCGAAACCTACCAAACCACGTCCGAATGACCTCAAATTTTACACATATGTCACAAATGACACTACAAACCTACTGCAAATTCCGGAATTCCATTCCGACCCCGATATCAAATTTTCTACGCCCGACCAAAATCGCCAAATTTCCAATTTCGCCAATTCAAGCATAATTTTACCACAGACCTCCAAATTACATTCCGGACACGCTCCTAAGTCCAAAATCACCTAACGGAGGTAACCGAACTATAAAAATCTGAATCCGAGATTGTTTACTCATAAGTCAACATCCGGTTGACTTTTCCAACTTAAACTTCTAAATAGGAGACTAAATGTCTCATTCCACTCTGAAAAAACTCCGGACCTGAACCAACCAACCCGATACAACACAATACGGGTGAATAACTCATAAAGAGCATAAATGGGGGAAACAGGATTATAACTCTCGAAATGACCGGTTGGGTCGTTACATCCTCTCCCTCTTAAACAAACGTTCGTCCTCAAACGAGTCTAGAAACATACCTGGAGTCTCAAATAGGTGTGCATATCTGCTCCGCATCTCCCACTCGGTCTCCCAGATGGCCTCCTCCACCAACTGCCCTCTCCACTGCACTTCACTGAAGCTATGTCCCTTGACATCAACTTTTGAACATGCCGATCCAAAATAGCCACCGGCTCCACATCATAAGTCATATCACCCTCCAACTGAATCGTGCTAAAGTCCAAAACATTGGACGGATCGCTAACATACTTACGGATCATGGAAACATGAAATACCAAATGCACACTCGACAAGCTAGGTGGCAAAGTAAGCTTGTAAGCCACCTCCCCTATCCTCTGAAGCACCTCAAAAGGACCAATGAACCGGGGGCTCAACTTTCCCCTCTTCCCAAACCTCATAACACCCTTCATGGGTGATACCTTCAGCAAAACGTTCTCCCCAACCATGAAAGATACATCACGGACCTTCCTGTCCGCATAGCTCTTCTGCCTAGACTGTGCCGTGCGAAGCTTCTCCTGAATCAATTTCACCTTATCTAATGCATCCTGGACCAATGTGAAAATTTGTGCTCAACTCAATCTGAGTACCCAACTCTCGCTGCACAACTTCGATGTGAACTGAGCACCTCTATCTGAAATGATGGAAATTGGTACACCATGCAGGTGAACAATCTCTCGAATATAAATCTCAGCTAACCGCTCTGAAGTATAAGTAGTACCAACATGAATGAAGTGCGCGGACTTGGTCAGTCGATCCACAATAACCCAAATAGCATCGAACTTCCTCGAAGTCTGTGGGAGCCCAACTACAAAGTCCATGGTGATCCGCTCCCACTTCCACTCAAGAATATCTAATCTCTGAAGCAAGACACCTGGTCTCTAATGCTCATACTTAACCTGCTGACAGTTGAGACACCGAGCTACAAACCCAACTATATCCTTCTTCATCTGCCTCCACCAATAGTGTTGTCTCAAATCCTGGTACATCTTCGCGGCCCCTGGATGGTTGGAATACCGCGAGTTGTGGGACTCCTCAAGAATCAACTCCCAGATCCCATCTACATTAGGCACACTTTTGCGACCCTGCATCCTAGACACACCGTCATCACCAATAGTCACATCCTAAGCATCACCTCACCGAAAACTGTCCCGAAGTACGAGCAAGTAGGGGTCATCATATTGGCGCTCCCTGATACGGTCATAAAGAGAATACCTTGAGACCATGCAATCCAATACCCGATTAGGCTCGCAAATATCCAATCTCACAAGCTGGCCTGCAAAGGCCTGAACATCCAATGACAAGGGTCTCTCTACTGCTGGAAGATATGCTTAACTCCCCAAACTCTCCGTCTGGCGACTCAAAGCGTCGGCCACCACATTGGCCTTCCCCAAATGGTACAAAATAGTGATATCATAGTCCTTAAGAAGCTCCAACCATCTCCGCTGACACAAATTAAGATCCTTCTGTTCAAACAGATGCTGCAGACTCCGGTGATCAGTATAAATCTTACAATGGACCCCAAATAAATAATGACGCCAAATCTTCAAGGCGTGAACAATGGATGCTAAATCAAGATCATGGATAGGATAGTTCTTCTCATGGGTCTTCAACTGGCGCGAGGTATAGGCAATCACCCTACCCTCCTGCATCAAAAAACATCCAATGCCTATACTCGAGGCATCACAATACACAGTATAAGAATCTAAAGCTGATGGCAGAACTAACACTGGAGTTGTGGTCAAAGCAGTCTTGATCTTCTGAAAGCTCTCCTCTCACTCGTCTGACCACCTGAATGGAACACCCTTTTGGATCAATTTGGTCAAGGGCGATGCAATATATGAAAATCCCTCCACGAAGCGACGGTAGTGACCTGCCAAACCAAGGAATCTCCTAATCTCCATGGCTAAGGATGATCTAGGCCAACTCTGCACCGCCTCTATCTTCTTCGGATCCACCTGGATACCCTCACTGGACACCACGTGCCCCAAGAATGCTACAAACTGAACCAAAACTCACTCTTGGAGAATTTTGCATAAATCTTCTCCTCCCTCAATCTCTGTAATACAATCCTCAAATTGAGCATGCTCCTCCTATCTACGAGAGTACACCAGGATGTCATCAATAAATACAAGAACGAAGGAGTCCAAATAGGGCTGGAATACACTGTTCATAAAATGCATGAACGTTGCTGGGCATTGGTCAACCCAAAAGACATCACCAAAACTCATAATGGCCATAACGGGTCTTGAAAGCTATCTTAAGAATATCCTAATCTCGAATCTTCAGTTGGTGATACCCGGACCTCAAATCAATCTTAGAGAACACCCTCGCTCCCTGAAGCTGGTCAAATAAATCATCAATACGAGGAAAAGGATACTTGCTCTTGACTGTGACCTTCTTCAACTGCCTGTAATCAATGCACATTCTCATGGAACCATCCTCCTTCTTCATGAATAGAAACGGTGCACCCTAAGGTGACACACTAGGCCTAATAAACCCCTTACCAAGGAGTTCCTGTAGTTGTTCTTTCAATTCCTTCAACCCCGCCGGTTCCATATAATACGGTGGAATAGAAATGGGCTAAGTGCCTGGCACCAAATCAATACCAAAGTCAATATCCATGTCAAGCGGCATGCTCGACAGGTCTGCAGGAAACACATCCGAAAATCACGTACTACTGGAACATAATCAATTGTAGGAGCCTCTGCACTAACATCCCTCACAAAATCCAAAAGGATAGACAACCCTTCTCAACCATACGCTGAGCCTTCAAGTATGAAATCACCCCACTTGGTACATACTCTACAAAACCGCTTCACTCAACCCTCGAAAATCCCGGCATCGCCAAGGTCACGATCTTAGCATGAGAATCTAGAATACACGACATGGAGATAACCAATCCATACCCAATATCACATCGAAGTCAACCATACTAAGCAACAAAAGATCCACTCGGGTCTCCAAACCCCCAATAGTCACTACACATGACCGATATATGCGGTCTACAACATCGGTATCACCCACAAGGGTAGATAAGTGAACGGATGAAACTAAAGACTCACAGGGCATATCCAGAAAATGACCAAAATAAGAGGAAACATATGAATATGTGGAACAAGGGTCAAATAATACGGAGGCATCTCTGGGACAGACTGAAACAATACCTGTAATCACGATATTTGAAGCAATAGCATCTGGTCTGTGGGAGTGCATAGAAACGGGCCTGACCACCACCTGATCGACCTCCCTCTTTAGGGCGACCCTTAGCTGACTGACCTCCACCCCTAGTTGGTTGGGCGGGTGGTGAAGTAACTAGAGTTGAACTCGATGGTTGGCTCCTCTGCTGAGATGGATCCCCATGATGACGAGGACACTTCCTCCACATATGACCAAACACCCCACACTCAAAACAAATCCCTGGTGCGGGGGACGGAGACTGAAGGGAAACCCCCGCACCGGGATAACTGGTAGAAGAACCTGGCATGGAGGAGCCCAGAACTGATGGAGCACGAGACGAACTCTGGGCTGGGAGGGCACTAAGTGATGAGTGGCCCTGATGAGAACTGTGAGAACCATGACCCGATGATGCACCCCGATGAACTGGGCGAGCTGACTGAGCATGCCTGAATGGACGACCTCTACCATGCTGAAACTGACCCCCATAAGGAGCACCATTGAATCCACCCTGACCACGAGGCCTCTTAGTCTCCCTCTCACTCCTCTCCTAATCACGAACCATCTCAATCTGTCGGGAAATGTTGAAAACCTCATCAAAATTAGCACCAAACACTCTCTCTCTGGTCATAAGCAATCAAAGTTGAACACCGAGGCCATCTATAAACCTCCTGATCCTCTCTCGGTCTGTGGGAACCAACCAGACCACATGACGGGCCAACTCGGAGAACCACATATCATACTGTGTAACAAACATATCACCCTGTCAAAACTACTCAAACTACCTGCGCAACTCCTCTCTGTGAGACTCAGGTACCAACATCTTCACAAAGAGAACGGAGAACTGCTGCCAAGTAAGGGGTGCTGCGCCAACCGGCCTACGCCTGTCTTAAGCCTCCCACCAACTAAATGCAACCCCATAGAACTGGAAGGTAGTGAATGAGACCCCACTGGTCTCCAGTATACCTGTTGTCCGAAGCATCCTTTGATACTTATCCAAGAAACCCTATGCATCATCACCCTCAACACCACTGGAAGACTGAGGCTGGAGTCTCCCAAGCCTCTCCAATCTGCGCTGCTCATCCTCAGGCATAATAGGAACTATGTAGTCCTGAGCAACTACAACTGGCTGGGCTGGTGGTGCCCCCGGTGTCTGAAGTCCCTGAACAACCTGCTCCGGTGTGCGGGCAGCGGGAGTCTGAGTGCCTTCCCCGGCCTGAGAAGTGGCTGCAACTGAGACCGCCTGAGCAAGGCCAGTGCATACTGATAAAATCTGAGCTAGGGCCTCCTGAAGTCCAGGAATCACAATAGGCACATGGGGTGCCTGAGCTGGTCCCGCTGGAGCATCTGCGGCTGGGACCTGGTCTGGAGCAACTAGAGGGTTTACAGGTACTTCCCCGGCTGTCGTGCAGGCTGCACCTCTACCTCTACCACGGCCTCTCGCGGGTCTGGATGGTGGTACTGGTGGCTGGTCATCCCGTCCGGTAGTGCAGGTTCTCACCATCTGTGAGAGAATGAAACAATAGAAGTTTAGTTACTAGAGTAACAAATTCGCACGACAAGAGTTCAAGAATGTGAGATGTTTCCTAAGGGTTCTGCATCCTCTCGAAGATAAGTACACACGTCTCTGCACTGATCTGCAAGACTCTACTAAACCTGCTCATGACTTGTGAGACCTATGTAACCTAGGTTCTGATACCAACTTGTCATGACCCAAACTACCATGTCTTGATGACACCTATCGTGTACTAGGCTAGCCAACTCATTACCAAAAACAACACGATATTTCATTTCAAAAATAATTTCAAGCTATTTAATAATAAAACTTGATACAGAAATTCAAAATAAACGAAAGTACGGAAAGAAAAGCCCGACATAGGGTGTCACTAGTCATGAGCATCTACTACAATTTGTCTGAAAACACTGAGACTAACACAGTCTGGAAAGTAACTAAAAACAACTATAGGAAGATAGGAAGGAGAAAAGCAGGGCTGTGATTGCCAAGCAGCTACCTTGCTAACTCCGGTAGATCTGCGACAGATGAATCAACACCCGCTACCACGTCTAGAAACGCCTGGATCTGCACACAAGGTGTAGGGAGTAACATGAGTACGCCAACTCAGTAAGTAACAACAGTAAATAAAGGCTAAGCAGTAGTGACGAGCAATAAAGTATATAAAGTTCATATCATGAAATCTTGGTAAAATACAACATGCTTTTAATATTAGTGTTTGAAGCAAATAATCTTGTTTAAACCCAGTTCCAGTAAAAATCATTTAAAGATATTTTCAACAGTTTTCAAACAGAGGCTCAATGCAAAGGTGAGCAAAAATAATGGAATCATAAACAGCCCCTCAAGCAAAACATCACTCATATACAGCCCCTCGGGCAAACCTCACAGTCACTCGTATATAGCCCCTCGGGCATACCTCACAATCACTCGTAAACAACCGGGCGAACCTCACCATCACTCATGCCTCCCAATCATTCGTCACTCGGAACTCGCACTCGCACTCAGTAGGTACCTGCGCTCACTGGGGTGTGTACAGACTTCTGAGAGGCTCCTTCAACCGAAGCGCTATATCGCAAATCATGGCATAAATCAATGAGGTCCTCAGCCTATGTCAACCATGGTGTGACGTGAAGCCCTATCCCATATATATCCTCACAAATCAGGCCCTCGGCCTCACTCAGTCATAAATCTCTCAAGCCACTCGCGCTCTCAGTAAAAACAGGGTGCTCAGCCCAAAACAATATTTATATGCATCAAAACAGAGTAAAAAAGACTGAGTTATGCAGTAAATAGTATAACCATGACTGAGTATAGATTTTCAATCAAAAACAGTGAGAGGATAATAAAAAAAGGCACCTAAGGGTCCAAGCAGCACTGGCACAAGGCCTAAACATGGCATTCAGCCCATTTTACAAAAACTCTTTCTAAAACACATAAGTATCATATAGTTTCAACAAAATATGCAACTTTACAGTTGCTATGGGACGGACCAAGTCACAATCCCCAACGGTGCACGCTCGTCACCTAGCATGTGCGTCACCTCAAAATAGTAAAATGATACGAAATTCAGGTTTCATACCCTCAGGACTAGATTTACAATCGTTACTTACCTCAAACCGGTCAAATATCTACCCAACGATTCTCTTGCCTCTCGACTCAGCCTCCATATGCTCCGAATCTATTCACAATTAGTACAAGAGCATCAATATACACTAATGGAATGTATTCCACAAGAAAACTATCAAATTAGCCCAAAATTCCGAAATCGGCTCAAACACGGCCCTTAGGCCCACGTCTTAAAATCTGACAAAAATTATAAAACTAGAAAGCCCATTCACTCAAGAGTCCAACCATACCAAATTTATGAAAATCTGGCCTTATTTGGTCCCTCAAATTCCCAAATCAAGCTCTCCAAAATCCCAAGCCCTAACCCCTCATTTTCACCCCTAATTTCACTTAATGAAATGATTAAGCAATGGGAAATCACCATAAACACGAGTATTAGGGCTCAAGCAACTTACCTCACTGATAACCCCTTCAATTCCTCTTCAAAATCACTCCCAAAAGCTTCAAAACCAACTGCAAATGGTGAAGAATGGACCAAAATTCGCGAAGGATGCAATTTATACTTTCTACCCAGGCTTTTCGCACCTGCGGCCTCATTTTCGCGCCTGCGGGACCGCACCTGTGGTCAGCATCCTCGCACCTGCGAGAATCACTTAATTCCTCAACCTCCGCAGCTACGCCCAGATCTTGCACCTACGGACTCGCAGGTGCGACCAATCCTTCGCACGTGCGCTCCCCGCCTTGGCCTCCATTCTCTGCATCTGCGCTCCACCATTCCGCACATGCGACCTCGTACCTGCGGCTCCTCTTCCACAGGTGCGGAAACACCAACAAAATTCACACTAGCATAATTCAGAAGCTCTCAAATACCAAAAATCAATCCGTTAACCATCCGAAACACACTCGAGGCCCTCAGGACCTCAACCAATAATACCAACAAGTCATATATCAATATAAAAACTTAGTCGAGCCTTTAGAACACTCAAAACAACATCAAAACACCAAATTAACCTCGGATTCAAGACTAAGATTTTACACACACGTCACAAATGACACGACGAACCTACTCCAACTTTCGAAATTCCATTTCGACGATATCAAATTTTCCACTGCCGATCGAAATTGCCAAATTTCCAATTTCGCCAATTCAAGCCTAATTCTACCACGCACCTCCAAATTACATTCCGAACGCGCTTCTAACTTCAAAACCACCTAACAGAGATAACCAGACCATAAAAATCTGAATCCAAGATCGTTTACTTATAAGTCAACATCTGGCTGACTTTTCCAACTTAAACTTCTAAATAGGATCTAAGTGTCTCACTCCACTCTGAAACCACTCCAGACCCGAACCAACCAACTTGATACAACACAATACGACTTAATAACACATAAAGAAGCAGAAATGGGGGAAATGGGGCTATAACTCTCGAAACGACTGGCCGGCTCGTTACAGTGAATGGGTTTTGGTCTGAACCTCGGGTTTTGACCAAGCAGGCTTGGGGTCGATTTTTGAATTTTTGGAGGAAAGTTTGGGGAATCTAAATTTATGCATTGTAATTGATTCCTTTAGCAATAATTGATATTATTGAGTCAATTGTGGATATATACGAGTGGTTTGGAGGCGAATTCTAGAGGAAAAGTTGTGATTGACCATTGAGTGACCTTTGGAGCAAGGTAAGTGTTGTGTCTAACCTTGACTTGAGGGAATTAGGCAACCTCAGACTATTTACTATGTGAAACTCATGTGAGCGGTGTATAAGTGAGGTGACGAGTACTTATGCGCCGCCAAATTATCTGTTTTCCCTGTTTTTACCCGTTTTCCTCATATTTCCTCTCCCTGTCTTAATTGTTACATGCTCTATTTGTGTTCCCATGACTACTTGCTACTTGTTAGACATTTTTTCCTCCAGTTAATGATATTAGTTCTCCCATAGCTTCATTATCTCCTATTTATTGCTTGAGCTAGTTTATTGGTACATTTTTGTTGTATATCCGGAATTGGTCTCGCTGTGTAATACTACTTATGTGAACTTTCATGGTGTACAACTTTCATCTTTGTTTCGGTTTGGAGTTTAAGTATTGTGAAGGGTTTCTGTGGTTTAAATTGTAAAATTTTTGTACATACTGAGTAATTAATATTGATATGAAGGGGTCGGGTTGCACTCCGCAACAGGTGGAATAAAGGTGATATGTTGAGGTAGAATAAGGGTGAATTGATACTGTATGATGGAAAGGGTTGCTCGCCACAACAGGTGTAATAAGGTTGGATTGTTTGGTGGAATAAGGGTGAACTATGATAGTGTTATTGAGATATGGTGGGATCGGGTTGCACGCCGCAACACTTTTATTTATATTTACTGTTATTTATTGTCACGACCCAAAATCCCAACACATGCGTCATGATGCCACTTAGTCTCTAAGACTAAGTAAGCCGATCATAACAATTCAAGCCATTTTATTTTATTTAATACAAGTTTCAAAACCAACAGCGAAAATAGTGATACAGCCTCCCAAGACTGGTAATACTGAGTCATGAACTCTAACCGAATACATGTACTGATCTCAAGGATCGAATATACAATATTGTTCGAATAAAAGTTGACAGTACAAAAAATAGAAAGACTCCAAGGGATTGCGACGACCAAGCAGCTCTACCTTAAGTCCTTGTGATCACACTCTTATTCTGTCCGAGTCCGATATCTCCAATACCTGACTTTGCACAAAAATGTGCAGAAGTGTAGTATGAGTACACCACAGTCGGTACCCAGTAAGTATCAAGACTAACCTCGGTGGAGTAGTGACGAGGTACAATCAAGACACTCACTAGTCAATTAACCTGTGCAATACAACATAAAAATAATAGGAAGCCAATAGCGGTGGCAACAAGAATAATCAACCCGTGTATAAACAACAAGGCAGCAAGAACACCATAAATATTGCTCAAACGAACAAGGAACATAGATACAACCAATTAATCAATTCCTCAAATATACATCTTTCAAATGTAAGTACTTCAAGTATAAATCTTTCAAATATAAGTTTTTCAAATAAAAATCTTCAGAATATAATCCTTTCAAATAAATATATATTTCGAATATACTCCCTTCAAATAATATGTTTCGAATATAATTCTTTCCCATAAAAATCCTTCACTATAATTCTTTCAAATGAGATTTTTGAATTTAATTCTTTCAAATAAAAGTCACCTTGTGACACCTCATTTCATAATCGTAAAAATACGGGTCTCAGCCCACTTTCATATTTATACGGCACCTCGTGCCCGTATTTCTATCATAACCGCACAAACAACTCACATGCCAAAAATATAATATATAAAATCCGCACGATCAATTTATTTTCAATAAAGTAAGGTTACAATTTTCAAATGAAGTAAGAAACCAACAAAGAAATGAATTGAAATACTTTGAGTGAAGAAAATGAGATTTCAATTAAATTAAAACATCTGATAAGCTACTGTTTTGGATGTAAAACTTATTAAATTAAAACATAATAGTAATTTCTTTTATTTAAAAAAACTCATTCATCAAAAACAAGTACAAACCAGAAATACAAATCCTCAGAGTCTCGTACTAAAAAGCCAAAGCCAATACAATACAATAAGAAGCACAAAACACATAATAATAATAAAGTCAACTAGTACATCACGGAAGAAGACACGAATTTATATATCATTCGGGGGAAGTGCCAAAGGCAAGTGCATCCATAGAAAAATATCAACAAAAGGGCACCCCCGAGGTACTGCCTCGTAGTCCCAAAAATAGATATACAAGACAAGGGGATCTCCCGAGGTACTGCCTCGTAGTCCCAAAAGTAAATATGCAAGACAAGGGGATCTAAATATGAAAGACAGGGGGATCTCCCGAGGTACTGCCTCGTAGTCCCAAAAGTAAATATGCATGACATGGGGATATCCTGAGGTACCGCCTCGTAGTCTAAAAAGTAAATATGATATCAACAACTACACCTCAAGTGCTCACATATCACAACATATCACCACTTGCACATCAAGTGCTCAATTATTACAACATATCACAAATTGCACATCAAGTGTTCAAATATCACAACATATCACAAATTGGACCTCAGGTGCTCAAACATTACAACTTTCCGCAAAAATTAACAATACATTGTTTTTCCACGATAAGAAGCCCACGAATCGACCATAATGCGCACAAAAATCTTAACAAAATATCTGGGAGTGAAAAACTCAACAAAATTATATTTCACAATTTAACACTTCGCCTCAATATGATTTACGACCTTTATAACTCAATACTGATATCAACGACATGAACTGAAAAGTAATTCATCAAGGAACAACACCTTTTTTAATCTAAATTTTTGGCAAATAGATAAATGCCTCTTTTTAAAATTATTTAATAAATTATTTGCAGATGAAAAATCCGTAGTGAAATTATTTTCACGAAATGGAAACTCAACAGACACAGAATTCACATAAAATTCAAGTGGCAATACACCAAATTATCATATAAAAATAATCTCAGCAAACAAGGAAAAAGCATGACAAATAAGGGATTCAATAAGTTCCAACAATTTTCCAAGTTAATACATAAGGGTGTCCACGAATTTTAACCGATATAATTTGCATGTACAAATCAAGTACGTACTCGCCACCTCGCGTATATGGTTTTCAATCACACAATTTTCACATAAGACTCAATGCCTAAGGAGAAATTCCCCCACACAAGGTTAATCAAGATACTTACTTGGTGAAGCTAATATGATACTTTAAATGATCTTCACGAGTGAAACCACCTCTGGACGACTAAATTTGAAGTTCTCCCCTTAATAATACTAAGATGTTCCACCACGTTAACCAAATTTCAATCTACAAAAATGCAACACAATTGCACCAATATTAGCAAGATTACTATACTTTAAGTCATTTAGACATTTTATCAAACATCTAGTAGGCATACATCTTTAAATCTCATAACCATAGAATTAGTTCATCCAACTACCACCCTTTTCCAAACAACTTATCCCACCTTCATTTTTAAACAATTTATAACTTCCAACATTACATGTATGACCATCCATCCACACCCAACCAACAAAATTTTATCAAATAATCACCTCTCAATTTCTACAATAGTTATGTATTTAAATTGGGAACTTATGGCTTCCAATCACCATACCAAGAGTTCCAGTACTTAATTCACACTCATATTCCCATAATAAATCAATATATGTAAGTCTAAGGGTATAGAATTATCTTTTGGAAGGAATCATGCAAAACCCTCCTTTGAATTCTTGAAGAAATTTCTTGAAGACCTACGGATTTCATGGTGGATTGAGTTAGTTTTAGGGTTGAATTGATAGAATAAAATACCAAATTAGTAGGTATTACTCACCTTGAAGATGGGAGGAGTTGGAGGACTTAATAGAGTTGAGAAGAGCTCAAAAATCTGCCCAAATGAAGTGGGGAAAATATTCCGCGAAGGTCTTATATCAAAATAGGGTTGGGTTCCACAAAAAAAACCAGAATTTGCACAGCCACGGCGCATGGGGCGCCACATGGGGTGCCATGGTAGTGAAAAATGTGTCTAGAAACGATATTTTGAAGTGTTCTGGAAATTTGTACAACTGCACCGCATGGGGCGGCGTGGTAGTGTAAAATTTTACCAGCTTTTGGTAATTTGGCCATATCTTCTTATAGGAGTGTCTAAATGACGAACAGTTTGAAGCGCTACAAATTAGACTCGAAGATATTTCATTTAATAGGTTATGCATCACATAATTCCATATATATATATATGTAGATATTATTGTCCAAAGCTTGGTCTTGTGCGTACTCATTTGGAACTTTAGTCTATCATGAAATTTTCCAACTTGACTTAGACTTAGGATTCTTCTTAGACCCCACATCACTTACAATATACCTCGTACACTTATTATCATATCCAATTGATATCTATCATATTAACAGTCCTCGTCTGCACACAAAATGATATAATTAGCATACATTGACTTTCTTAATAGTGCTTAAGTACATCAAAAATTTTGCGGTGTTACAATCTCCCCAACTTAGGATCATTCATCCTTGAATGAGAAGTATATTCCGCCCCCAAACACATAATATAACTTATCTATTCTTTCGCATATCTCAATCTCCTAATTTTACTAATTCCCAAATTTTTCAGAAATTTCGGCAGAGTTTCCCCTGTAATTGGGCCTATCCACCTGCCCGAGTGTAATGACCCGACCGGTCGTTTTGAGCATTTTTACTTTGATCGGTAGTTTGGGGGCACGAGTAGCTCCATATAATGTATTAGGACTTTTGTGAAAAATTTGAGTTCATTTCGAGTTGATTCGATATATTTCAGCGCGAGTTTTTGGAAGTCGAATGTTCATTAAGTTTGATTTGGCGTGTGCTTCGTCGTTTTGATGTTTTTATGTGTGATTTGAGGCCTCGAGTAAGTCCGTGTTATGTTATGAGACTTTTTGGTATGTTTGTACGGGGTCTAGAGGGGCTCGGGTGAGTTTCAGATAGGTTTGGGTTGTGTTGCGCTCGTTTTTCTTATGTTTCGATGCTGATTCTTCAAGCATAAATGATATTATATTGAAAAAATGAGCTCTGATTTCTGTTTTTGATTAAATCACTATATCCGTATCATAATTACGGACCCATAGCAAAAAGAATCATCGAATTTGGACATCGTATGAGGATTTTATGGTCATTTTACTAAGCATTGGGTTTCCAGATTTTTCAGATTAATTACGAAATTACCATTGACTACGTATTTAAAAATTTGCACATTTCCAAATATTGAAACCAAAATATTTTCTTCATTATAAGGTCAAATTGAGTGATTTAAAAGCCTGTCTTGACTGAAGTTTCACAAGGAATCTATTTGAGGCATCAAAATCAAGTTTTGGGATCATTTGGCATGCAAAAGTCGGCACAATAGCTGAGTAGAAATACTTAATTTGGACAGTTTGTTTATTTGGTCATATTTTGAGTTGGGGGGCTCGGATTTGGACAATTTTTGGAGGCGATTTTCACCATATGGATTGGATTAAGTGTTTTATACTCGATTTTTGTGATATTTCATGAATCCTTCTTCGTTTTTGGTATTTGATTGATGATTTCAAAATGAAATTACGGGTTTTTGTCTAAAATTTCATAAAGTGAATTTTTGAGTTTTGAACATCGATTCGGATTCGGATTTGCGTGAAAGTAGTATGGTTGGATTCGTAATTGAATAGGTTGTCGGATTTTATATGTTTTGTCGGGTTCCGAGACGTGGGCCGGGTCTGACTTTTTGGTCGATTTGGGGATTTGGATTAAAAATTCGACCTTTATCAATAAGGTTTGTTTCCTTTGGATTTATTTGATGTATTTGAGTTGCTTTTGGCTAGTTTCGAGCCATTCGGATGGTTTACACGCGGGATTGCCTTTTTTTGGAGCATCGTTTGACTTGCTGGGTATTGGATCTAGCTTGTTCGAGGTAAGTAACTCTTCTAAACTTAGTGCTGAGGGTATGAAACCCCGTAATACGTGTTATGTGATTGGTATTAAGGTGATGCACATGCTATGTGACGGGCGTCTGGGCGTGCACCATCTGAATTGGGACTCTATTGTTTCCATGCACTGTATAGTGGCCCTAGTTTGTTGATATTTGTGTTTTCACCATGCGATAAAGTAATTGAGCTGTCAATCATGCTAAATATCATGTTTAGGCGTCATGCTGATGTTGTTAGGACCCATAGTGGTCGTTTTTTGTTGTCATCTCACTGATTTTATAGATATTTTGCGCTTAGTCATATTCATGCATGCCTATCATATCTCAGTCTCGGTTGTTGTTATTGATACATCATATCATTGTTGTCGGGCTAGTTTCATGACATTGTGATCCCGTAAGTGAGACTGGAGAGTGGTGACTGAGTGAGGCCAAGGGCCTGAGCGAGAGTGACATTTTGGGATCGAGTTGCACGCCGCAACATATTATATTATACTTTATATGACCAGGATGCACGTCGCAACATCTTATGTTATACTTTATGGGACCGGGCTTCACGCCGCAGCAATATATTGATTATATTTTATAGGATCAGGTTGCACGTTGCAGCGATATAGCGTTTGGGCTGAAGGAGGCCCTCCGGAGCCTGCACATCCCCAGTGAGCGCAGTTGACTATATATATATATGTGTGTGGATCGGGCTGCACACCGCAGCGGTTATTGTACAACGCTGAGTGATTGAGTGTGCTGAGCATTGAGCATAGTGAGAGAGCATGCGAGACAGTGAGATTGAGTACTCTGAGAGTGTGAGTACATGATTCATCTCTGGGATACATGGCATTTGCATGCACACATGACATACAGGCATAGAGATGCATTTTTCCTCATGCTATATAGTATCACGTCATTCATGACTTTTTATACACATTGATATGTGGGAATAGAGAGGTATTTATCACTTGTTTTCTGGAAAGAAAATGAAACATCTTATTTATTGTGGAAATAATATTTGGAAAAATTACAGTTTTCAAACTTACTCGTATTTTGGAATTTTTGGTAAAAGATTTTGGGTTTTCACTGAGATACTTGAAAAGCATGCGCATTTTCTAGAACTGTGAAAGAGCTGAGCATCTTACTTCTGAGATACCTCTTTCAATACCTATATTATGCTGTTATGAGCTGATGTGGAATATTTGTATTGTACCCGACCTTGTGTTAGCTCGTCACTGCTTTCAACCTAAGGTTAGGCTTGTTACTTACTGAGTACATGGGATCGGTTGTACTCATACTACACTTCTTCACCTTGCGTGCAAATGTTGGTTGTTGATGTTGATGTGTTCAATGGGAGCTGGATTGAAGATGTACTTGTGTCCCGGTTGTAGCTTCCCCTTGTTCGTGGTAGCTTTAGATCTATAAAACTCTATTTATGTACTTTTCAAGACGATGTATTTATTTCCTTTCCGCTTTGTAAATTCTATTCTTAGAAGCTCATGATTTGTACTACCAGTCCTTGGAAAATGTATAGGATTTAGATATTTTATTTTACTTAGTTGTCTTATTTAATTGCATTGAAATTGGATAGTTGTTAATTGGCTTACCTAGAAGGTTGGGTTATGTGCCATCACTGCTATCTGGATTTTGGTTCATGACAAGTTGGTATCATATCTCTAGGTTCATAGGTTCTACAATCATGAGTAAGTGTCTAGTAGAGTCTTGCGGATCGGTATGATGACGTCCATACCTATCTTCGAGAGGCTACAGGACATTTAGGATATACTTCCCACCTTCCTTTCC
Source organism: Nicotiana paniculata (assembly GCA_005239505.1). Classification (NCBI taxonomy): domain Eukaryota; kingdom Viridiplantae; phylum Streptophyta; class Magnoliopsida; order Solanales; family Solanaceae; genus Nicotiana; species Nicotiana paniculata. The sequence goes on along the minus strand of ML342310.1, from coordinate 42,912 downwards.
TTATCATGCGACATTGATTCATCTTGAAGCGTAACCCTTTGAATTTCTTCCACACATTCGTATGCGCATGTGAGCGCCCGGTATCGGCTCTGCGCCGGCGGCTTCGAATTCCATGGATGAGGTGCAATATGTGATTTCAGTGTGCTGATGATGGGCCAGTCTGGAGGACTTGAGGTCGGGTGGTGACTTTAGCTTGAGTACAGAGGTTTCGATTGTGTAAACACGTGTTTTTTGACTTATACGTCTGGTAGTGTCCCTATGAATGGACTCCGTGGCTCGATGAGTGGATGGATGGTATGTGGTGAGTATGATGTGACTGCGAGATGTGTTCATATTGTTCGAATGTTAAGGGAAGTGTTTAATTGAGATGTAGCAAGGACTATTGGGTGTTTGATTTCTGCCTTGATTTGGCGTATGACCTCGAGTTATGGGTGTGTTGAAGGACCTCCCATGTTGTTTAGTTGTGGAGTGAAGTAGATTTTCATGTCTTGTTGTGAGTTCGGAATCAGGAAGATTAAGTAATTGCAAAGTAGTTGTGACTGTGGAAGGGTATAGAAAGATGTCAGTTTGAGGCTAAGTAGGTGGGTTATCTCCTGCGGGGTGTCTTGAGGTTGTGTGATCCCTATGTTGTTTTGTACCGAGTTCTCTTTTACCATTGAGTTATATGTGTTGCAGTTGAGTTCGGGTCGCTTATGAGAGTTGGATTGACTACTACAAGGATGAATGTGAGATTTGCAGATAATTTGAGATATTAGATGGTTTGTGTTATATGAGCTTATGAAGGATTTAGTTGGATTTCACTGTGGTATTGTGGCAGTAATAGAGTATGGGCATTGTGATTTATTGTGTGTTTTGATCTATGTCTTTGAGCCAAGTGGGGGAGTCTGCTATTGATAAGTTGATTGCACGATTATGTGTAGTATTGGTTTCAATTCGAGGTATACTGGTTAATCAGTTATGACTTACAAAGGTGGGGTTTGAAAATGACTCGAGTAATGGAAATTTCTGGATACAGGTTGTATTATACTCAATGTGTATATGGGAATCATTGAATGATTGAGTTGTTATTCGTAAAGGATGTAGTGTGCATGGAGTAGAAATTTGCTCGGTTGTTTAGGAGTGTGGGTTACTCCCTTGGGTATTGGTGTGCTAATGGGGCACAGGTCCTACGGTCTGTTTGGTCGGTTTAATTGAGATTTTAGAAGAGTGGATCACTCTTGAGAATGGTTCTAATGGACTCAAGATTTAAATGTAGAGATTTGGAATTGTCAAGATTTGTATATGGCTAAAACTGAGAGTTACATTGGACGATGTCGAGACTTGTGGAATTTTTATATCATTGGGGATTATGCATTTCAGTATCAAGAAGGTGAAGGAAACAATTTTAGATTCACATAAGGTCTCTTTAGAGTGGGTGTATCGGTTGTGGTGCTTCGGGGTGCTTAAGAGGGAAGTCAGCGGCTTAAGGGCCTTAGGGAGTTATGGTGTTATACTAGGGTCTCTTGTGTGGTGAATTTTGGTTAAGGATCGTGGTGTTCTAGCAAGGAGAAGTATCAATTTGAAGGAAATTTGTAAAGGACTTGGAGAAATAGGACAACTTGGTAGTAGGTTGGATCAGCACAGTAACAGATATGATCGGTTCTTTGGGTACTTACGACGTTGCTAGTCTTTACAGGTGTTTCGTGGCAATGCTTTAGGGTTGTGGCGACCTGCTTGGCTGGGATGAGTTAGAGAGATTCAGTTCTGATGGGTTGGTTATGTGCAAATGACTTTCCAAGAGTTCTCAATGGTTTGTACCAATGTTCGAGGGGTGTATTTCCTACTGGTGTGAGGAGCATGTAGTGTATAGTGAATTTCGCCTAGATGAAATCAAATGGAAGATCATTGACTAATTGATTATGTATTTTCTTGTGACTCGGAATGGACTATGAAGTTCTCGTATTTTTTTCATATGATGGCATGGTATATGCGATGTGTTGTGTGGGATTGAGATTTGCGTGAGCGAGATCACAATTCAGTTTTGAAGGGAAGGTCATGAAATTCGTAGGCAGCACGGACAGTTTTAGATGACTAGGTAATGATGTTACTATTTGGTATGGCTTGACGAGATTATACATTTCATAAGGGGCAATGTGTTTGATTTATGGATACTTCACTAGTTCTGCGGCACTCTCCTGGTTGATCGACTGCTGATATTTGAATTTTTCTACGTGGCACGGAAGAATTTTAGGAGAATTCCTAGTGGGATGATCGTGTATGAGAGATGTGTTAGACATTCTTGCAGTGGAGTTGGGATCAGATATGGTGATTCGTGTGTTCTATGGATTTGAAAACTGGGAGCTCTCAAGAGTGGATGGTTTCATGGTTGTGGACGGTGAAGTCATGGTCGAAGCTAGCCAAATGATGGGATATGTTATGATTCAGTCATTGTGGGTTTTCAGAGGTTTCTTTTTATCTATTTGTGGCGCCCGAAGTTGATTTGGGGGTCCATCAGTAGTCCCAATTAGGATGTGTAATCTACACCCAGTTGGATTGGTTGGCTCCATAATGCTATTGTTGAGGGATGTGCTATTCGGTTGTTGCTAAGCTTATTCGTGTTTTGAAATTTCCTGTGAGATACTCTGCTATGCTACGAGGGGTTGTGATTCGTTGGTTTTTGACACACATGGTGCGGTTCTATGGTGGTCTTGTAGCGGAATTTGAGTAATTGAGTAATTGGGTATTGCATGATTGAGGGCATATTGGTTATGTCCTTTCGGGATTTGTTTTGCATTGTGTCATCTGATTCTCCGTGGTTATGGTAATGCATTTTGGGTACTTGATGTCGAATTTCATGTGGCTATTGATTTTGAGAAGGGTGGGTCGAGGTATATGATATAGACCAGCGTTTGGATGGAGTCGCGCATTGCAGCGAAGTTATGTTGAGGTATGAACCTTTGTGTTAGAGTCAGGTGGTAGGTTCTTATCATTTTGTTGTGGTGGTACCCGTTGAGCTTGCGGGACAATTCTCTTGATTGAGTCATTTTTTTGATTGAATACATTTGGATTGTTGCTTATTGGTGCATGGATTGCACGGTTTGTGGATCTGAGTAGTATTGGTGTTGTGTTTCAGTAGAGTAGTGGGTATTCAATAAGATGGAGTCGTCAGATCTAGGATGGGTGCTATTGTATTTGATTGCGGTATATTTGGAAGGATAATATCGGAAGTCGACTTAAGAATTGGCTATAGTTCTTGTTAAAGGAGATGGAGCTCCATGGCTTGTTGATTTGATGAATGGTTATGGGTTTCTGCGTGTTTTTTCATTATCGGCAGTGTACGAAGGTTTTAGGATGAGGTTTTGTTAGGTACGAGATTTATTACCGGGATTGGGTTGTTCTGAACAGTTACTGTGATCAGAGATTTTTGCTATGGGTATTTGAGTCATGTGGTATACCCGGTGATTGTAGCTTGGGTTATGATTGCGGGTTGGTACAATTTGTTTATACTTATACAGCATGTAGGTCGCGAGATTCAGATCTTATAAGGAATTCTGGATGTTGGAAAAATTGGATTCCAAGGCCTATGGGCTAAGTTGAATTGAGAAATTTCAGTTATATTGTGTTATCAGACCTATATGGGATAGGGTGACGTGGGATCATCCCCGAGTATGTGCATAGTAAGGTTATACAGCGGTTTGATGATTTTGAGAACAACTCTTGGCACGTTCAAGGACAAACAAATGTTTAAGTGGGGGAGAATGTAACGACCCAACCGGTCATTTTGAGCATTTGCACTTCGCTAGGTAGATTGGGGGCACGAGTAGCTCCGTATAATATATTAGGACTTTTGTGAAAATTTTTTAGTTCATTTTGAGTTGATTTAATAAGTTTCGGCGCGAGTTTTTGGAAGTCGAATGTTCATTAAGTTTGATTTGATGTGCGTTTCATCATTTCGATGTTGTTATGTGCTATTTGAGGCCTCAAGTAAGTCCGTGTTATGTTATTGGACATTTTTGCATGTTCGTACGGGGTTCCGAGGGGCTCGCGTGAGTTTCGGATAGGTTTGGGTTGTGTTGCGCTCGTTTTTCTTATGTTTCGACGCTGATTATTCAAGAATAAATGATATCATATTGAACAAATAAGCTCCGATTTCTGTTTTGATTGAAGCATTATGTGTATCGTAATTACAGACCCGTATAAAAAAGAATCGTCGAATTTTGACATCGTATGAGGATTTTATTGTCATTTTACTAAGCATTGTGTTGCCAAATTTTTCAGATTAATTACGAAATTGCCACTCACTACGTATTTAAAATTCTGCACATTTTCAAATATTGAAACCAACATATCTCCTTCATTATAAGGTCAAATGGAGTGATTCAAAAGCCTATATTGACTGAAGTTTCACAAGGAACCTATTGAAGGCATCAAAAGCAAGTTTTGGGATCCTTTGGAATGCAAAACGAGGCAGAACAACTGAGCAAAAATACTTAATAATGATGGTTTGTTCATTTGGTCATATTTTGAGTTGTGGAGGCGATTTTCACCATATGGATTGGGATAAGTGTTCTATACTCGATTAATGTTATATTTCATGAATCCTTCTTCGTTTTTGACATTTGATTGATGATTTCAAAGTGAAATTTGGGGGTTTTGTCTAAAATTTCATAAACTGGATTTTTGAGTTTTGAACATCGATTCGGAGTCAGATTTGAGAAAAAGTAGTATGGTTGGATTCATAATTGAATGAGTTGTCGTATTTTGTAAGTTTTCTTGAGTTCTGAGATGCAGGCCCGAGTTTGACTTTTTGGTCAAAAAATCACGATGGCACCAGCACCAGTTCCTCCACCACCCAGCCAGCCAGCTAAGGGTAGAGCTCAGCCAGCTAGGGGTGGAACCCAGTCAGCTAGGGGTCGCCCGAGAGGATGAGGCAGATTAGGGGGTGGCCAGGCCCGTTTCTATACCCTCCCTGCCAGACCAGATTTCATTTCTTTAGATGCTATGATTACAGGTATTGTCTTTGTTTGCCACCGAGATGCCTCGGTATTATTTGACCCCCTTTCCACTTATTCATATGTTTCCTCGTATTTCTCTCATTTTTTGGATATGCCCCGTGAGTCCTTAGTATCATCTATTCATGTATCTACTCCTGTTGGAGATAATATTGTTTTGGACCGCGTATATCGGTCATGTGTGGTGTCTATTAGAGCTTTGGAGATCCGAGTGGAACTTTTGATGTGATATTGGGTATGGATTGGTTGTCTCCATGTCATGTTGTTCTAGATTGTCACGCCAAGACCGTGAAATTGGCGATGCCGGGGTTGAGTGGAGAGATTCTGTAGACTATGTACCTAGTAAGGTGATTTCATATTTGAAGGCTCAGCGTATAGTTGAGAAGGGTTGTCTATCCTGTTTGGCTTTTGTGAGAAATGTTAGTGTAGAGACTCTTACCATTGATTCTATTCCGGGGTTACGTGATTTTTCGGATGTGTTTCCTACAGACCTGTCAGGCATGCCGCCTGATGGGGATATTGACTTTGGTATTGATTTGGTGCCGGGCACTCAACCCATCTCTATTCTACCGTATCATATGGCACCGTAGGAGTTGAAAGAACAACTTCAAGAATTCCTTGATAAGGGGTTTATTTTATCCTAGTGAGTCACCTTGGGGTGCACCCATTAAAGAAGAAGGATGGTTCAGTAAGAATGTGTATTGATTACAGGCAGTTGAACAAGGTCACAGCCAAGAACAAGTATCATTTGCCTCGTATTGACGATCTATTTGACCTGCTTCAGGGAGTGAGGGTGTTCTCCAAGATTGATTTGAGGTACGGTTATCACCAGCTGAAGATTCGGGATTCGGATTTTCTTAAGATATCTTTCAGGACCCGATATGACCATTATGAGTTCTTGGTGATGTCTTTTCGGCTGACCAATGCCCCAGCAGCATTCATGCATTTGATGAACAGTGTATTCCAGCCCTATTTGGACTCATTCGTTATTATGTTCATTGATGACATCCTGGTGTACTCTCGTAGCTAGGGGGAGCATGCTCAGCATTTGAGGATTGTATTGCAGAGATTGAGGGAGGAGAAGCTTTATGCAAATTTCTCCAAGTGTGAGTTTTGGCTCAGTTCAGTAGCATTCTTGGGGCACGTGGTGTCCAGTGAGGGTATTCAGGTAGATTTGAAGAAGATAGAGGCAGTGCAGAGTTGGCCTAGACCGACCTCAGCCATGGAGATTAGGAGCTTTCTTAGTTTGGCGGGCTACTACCGTCTCTATATGGATGGATTTTCATATATTGCATCGCCCTTGACCAAATTGACCCAAAAGGGTGTTCCATTCAGGTGTCAGACGAGTGTGAGGAGAGATTTCAGAAGCTCAAGAAGGCTTTGACCACAACCCTAATGTTAGTTTTTCCATCAGCTTCAGGTTCTTACACTATGTATTGTGATGCCTCGAGGATAGGTATTGTATGTGTTCTGATGCAGGAGGGTAGGGTGATTGTCTATGCCTCACAACAATTGAAGCCCCATGAGAAGAACTATCATGTCCATGATCTTAAGTTAGAAACCATTGTTCATGCCTTGAAGATTTGGCATCCTTATTTGTATGGGGTTCGTTGTGAGATCTATACTGATCACCGGAGTCTGCAGCATTTGTTTAAGCAAAAGGATCTTAATTTGCGTCACCGAAGATGATTAGAGCTTCTTAAGGACTATGATATCACTATTTTGTACCATCCGGGGAAGGCCAATGTCGTGGCCGATGCCTTGAGTCGCCGAGCGGAGAGCTTGGGGAGTTTAGCATATCTTCCGGCAGTAGAGAGACCCTTGGCACTGGATGTTCAGGACTTAGTGGGCTAGCTTGTCAGGTTGGATATTTCGAAGCTGAGTCGGGTATTGGCTTGTTTGGTCTCCAGGTCTTCCCTTTATGACCGTATCAGGGAGCATCAGTATGATGACCCTCTCCTTGCTCGTTCTTCAGGGCAAGGTTCAGCGAGGTGATGCTCGGGATGTGACTATTGGTGATGACGGTGTGTTGAGGATGCAAGGCCGGATATGTGTGCCTAATGTATATGGGCTCCGAGAGTTGATTCTTGAGTAGGCCCACAACTCGCGGTATTCTATCCATCCGTGTGCCGAGAAGATGTACCAGGATTTGAGACAGCACTATTAGTGGAGGTGGATGAAGAAAGATATAGTTGGGTTTGTGGCTCGGTGTCTCAACTGTCAGCAGATTAAATATGAACATCATAGACCGGGTGGCATGCTTCAGAGGTTAGATATCCTAGAGTGTAAGTGGGAGAGGATCACCATGGACTTCGTAGTTGGGCTCCCACGGACTTCAAGGAAGTTCGATGCTATTTGGGTTATTGTGGATCGGATGGCCAATCCGCGCACTTTATTCCAGTTGGTACTATTTATACTTCAGAGCGAGTGGCTAAGATTTATATCCGAGAGATTGTTCGCCTGCATGGTGTCCTATTGTCCATCATTTTAGATAGGGGCACTCAGTTTACATTGCAGTTTTGGAGGGCCGTGCATCGAGAGCTGGGTACTTAGGTTGAGTTGAGCACAACCTTTCACCCTCAGACGGACAGACAGTCCGAGCGCACTATTCAGATATTGGAGGACATGTTACGCACTTGTGTCATTGACTTTGGGGGTTCATGGGACCAGTTTCTGCCGCTCGCGGAGTTTACATATAACTATAGTTATCAGTCGAGTATTCAGATGGCTCCGTATGAGGCTTTATATGGGAGGAGGTGTAGATCTCTAGTAGGATGGATTGAGCCAGGTGAGGCTAGGCTCTTGGGTACAGACTTGGTCCAGGATGCATTAGACAAGGTGACATTGATTCAGGAGCGGCTTCGAACGGCGCAGTCTAGGCAGAAGAGCTACGCGTATAGGAAGGTCCATGATGTGTCTTTCATGGTCGGGGAGAAGGTTTTGCTGAAGTTATCACCCATGAAGGGTTTTATGAGGTTTTGGAAGAGGGAAAAGTTGAGCCCTCGGTTCATTGGGCCTTTTGAGGTGCTTCAGAGGATAGATGAGGTGGCTTATAAGCTTTCCTTGCCACCCAGATTGTTGAGTGTGCACCCAGTGTTTCATGTTTCCATGCTCCGGAAGTATGTCAGAGATCCGTCCCATGTTTTAGATTTCAGCACTGTTCAGTTGGAAGGTGATATGACTTATGATATAGAGCTGGTGTCCATCTTGGATCGGCAGGTTCGGAAGTTGAGGTCAAAGGATATAGCTTCATTGAAGGTGCAGTGGAGAGATCAACCTATGGAGGAGGCCACTTGGGAGACCGAGCGGGAGATGCGTATATCCACACCTATTTGAGGCCCTAGGTATGTTTCTAGACCCGTTCGAGGATAATAGTTTGTTTAAAAGGGGGAGGATGTAATGACCCGGCCAGTCGTTTCGAGAGTTATAGCCTCGTTTCCCCATTTTATCGTATCGGGTTGGTTGGTTCGGGTCCGGAGTGGTTTCGGAGTGAATTGGGACACTTAGTATCTAAATTAGAAGCTTAAGTTGGAAAAGTCAACCGAATGTTGACTTGTGTGTAAATGACCTCGGATTTGAATTTTTATGGTTCTGTAAGCTCCGTTAGGTGATTTTGGACTTAGGAGCGCGTCCGGAATGTGATTTGGAGGTCTGTAGTAGAATTAGTCTTGAATTGTCGAAAGTTGGAAATTTGGCGATTTTGGTCGGTAGTGGAAAATTGGATATCGGGGTCGGGATGGATTTCCAGAAGTTGGAGCAGGTTCGTGGTGTCATTTGTGATGTGTGTGTAAATTTGAGGTCATTCAGACGAGGTTTGATAGGTTCCAGCGTTGTTTGCGGAATTCGGAAGTTTAGAAGTTCATTAGGCTTGAAACCGTGTGTAATTCGTGTTTTGATGTTATTTGAGGTGGTTTGAGGATTCGACTAAGTTCGTATTATGTTTTGGGACTTGATGGTATGTTTGGTTGAGGTCCTGGGGGCCTAGGGTGAGTTTTGGGTGGTTAACAGATTGTTTTTGGACTTTGCAAAATGGCTTATAGCTGCTGGTGTAATTTTCTGGTTTCCCTATACGCGATCGTGTGGGTAGGTCCACGATCACGTAGGCTTGTTTGGGGCAGAGGTGATTTTTGTCCGATGCGTTCACGAAGATATGTACGCGTCTGCGTAGGTTTGACTAGGTTGTGCATTGCGAACGCATGGGCAATGCGGCGTTCGCGAAGAGGTGAACAGGAAGTTGTGTGTCACGCATTATTCTTTGCGATCGCGTGAGGTGAGACGCAACCGCGTAGGTTGGAGGACGCTGTGGTATGAGACCGCGTGGAGGTCACTGCATTTGCGTAAGCAAAGTCGAGGGGCAGTCCATTTTCGTGCTTCGCGATCGCGAGGCAAATTCCGCGATCACGATTAAGGAGAACTAGGCAGTAGATTTAAATGTTCAAAACGAGGGCTTGAGTTCATAACACAAAAATTGATTTGAGAGCTCGGTGGGAGGCGATTGTTGAAGAGATTTTCATGTGGGTGTTTGGGGTAAGTGATTCTCACTTGGTTTTGACTAAATTTCGTGATTATAACCTTAATTTCATCATTTAATTTGTGATTTCGGGTGGAAAATTAGGGGGAAAGTGGAAGAGTTCTTGAGATGGAATTATGAGGTTTTGAAGAGGATTTTGTTGTCAGATTTGAGTAAATTTGGTATGGTTAGAATCGTGAGTGAATGGGCTGTCGAATTTTGTGACATTTGTCGGATTCCGAGACGTGGGCCCAAGGCTCAGGTTTGGGCCAATTTCGGGTTTTGAGTCTAATTTAGTAATTTTTATTGTGGAATTGATTGCTTTAGCATATATTAATGGTATTGTACTGGTTGTGACTAGATTCGGAGCATTTTTCGCCCGGTATCAGCTATGCATCGACAGCTTGTGATTTCCATGGTTGAGGTGCGAGATATGATTTTGGCATGTTGATGTTGGGCCAGTCTGGAGGACTTGAGGCCGGGTTTTGTCTGTGGCTTGAGTATGGACATTTTGATTGTGTGAGCACGTGCATTTAGGACTTATATGTCCGTTGGTATCCTTATTGTTGGGATTTGTGACCGGATGACCATGGTGTGAGTATGATTTGATTGCGAGATGTGTTCAGATTGTTCGAATGTGACAGGAAGAGCTTACTGGAGATGTAGCAAGGAATATTGGGTGTTTGACTTCTGTATGGAATTGGCATGTGGCCTCGAGTTATGGGTGTGTTGAAGGACCAGTCATGTAGTTTAATTGTGGAGTGAAGTAGATCTTCATGTTGTGTTATGAGTTCAGACTCAGGGAGATAAAGTGATTGCGTAATAGTTATGATTATGGAGGAGTATAGAGAGATATCAGTTTGAGGCTAAGCAGGTGGGTTTATCTCCTGCAGGGTTGTCCTGAGGTTATGTCATTCTTATGTTGTTTTGTAGCGAGTTCTCTTTTACCGGTGAATGATATATGTTGCAATTTGAGTTTAGATCGCTTGTGGAAGTTGGCTTGACTATTACAATGGTGAATGCGAGATTTGCAGATAATTTGAAGTATTAGATGGTTTGCGTTACAGGAGCTCAGGAAGGATTTAGTTGAATCTCATTACGGTATTATGGTAGTAATAAATTGTGGGCATTGTGAGTTATTGTGTGTTTTGATCTATGGCTTTGAGCCAAGTGGGGAGTCTGTTGTCGACGAGTTGATTGCACGATTATGTGTTGTAGTGGTTTCAGTTTGAGGTAAACTGGTGAATCAGTTATGACTACAGTGGTTGAGATTGAGGATGACTCGAGTAAGGGAATTTCTGGATACAAGTTGTATCACACTCTATGGGTATATAGAAATCATGGAATAATTGAGTGGTTAGTTGTGAAGGATGTAGTGCGCGTGGAGTAGGAGATTGCTCAGTTGCTTAGGAGTGTGGGTTACTCCCTTGGGTGTTGATAGCTAATGGGGCACAGGTCGTTCGGTCCGTTTGGTTGGTTTAATTGAGATTTGAGCAGAGTAAATGACTCTCGAGAATGGTTCTAATGGATTCAAGATTTATATGTAATAATTGAGAATCTTCAGGATGTGTATTTGGCTAGAAAATGAGATTTACATTGGATAGTGTCAAGACTTGTGGCATTTCTATATCATTATGGATTCTACATATCAGTATCAGGGAGGTGAAGGTAATGGCTTTAGACTCGCAGGAAGTCTCTTCAGAGTAAGTATTTGGGTTGTGGTACTTTTGAGATACATAAAGAGGGGATTCAGCGGCTTATAAGCCTTAGGGTGGTGTGATTCTATGCTTGAGTTTGTGGGGCAAGTTTTAGTTAAGGATAGTGGTTTTCTAGCGAGGAAAAGTATCAATTTGAAGGCAATTCGGAAGGAAACTCGGAGAATAGGACAGCTTGGTATTAGGTTGGATCGGCATGGTAATGTTTATGATCGATTCTTTGGGTGCTTATGACGTGGTGAGTTTCTACAGGTGTTTTGTGGCGAGACTCTTGGGTTTTGACGGCTTGTGTAGCTTTGTTGAGTTAGAGGGATTCAGTCCTAACGGTTTGGTTAAGTGAAAATGGGTTTCGGTGAGTTCTTGATGGTCTCTACCATGGTGTAAGATGTATGTTTCCTATTGGTGTGGGGCAGGTTGCGTATTGTGATTTTTCCTCCTGGATGGGATCAAATGGAAAGTTCTTGGCTAATTGAGTATCTAGTTGCTTGTGACTCGTGGTGGACTATGAAGTCCTTGTATTTTACATATGATGTCCTGGTAGATGCGGTGTGTTGTGTGATATTGATATTTGCATGTGCTAGGTCACAGTTCAGTTTTGAAGGGAAGGTCATGAAATTTGTAGGCAACATGGACGGTTTTAGATGTCAAGGTAAATGACATTACTATTTGATATGTCTTAATGAGAGTATACATTTCAGAAGTGGAAATGTGTTTTGATTTATGAATACTTCATTGGTATTGTGGCACTCTCCTAGTTGATCGACTGATGATATTCAAATTCTGCTCTATGGCACAGAAGGATTATAGAGGTATTCCTCGTGGTTTGATCGTGTATTGGAGAAGTTTTAGACATTCTGGCGGTGGTGTTGGGATCAAATATGGTGATACGTGTGTTCTATGGATTTGGAGACTGGGAGTTCTCAAGAGCAAATTGTTTCATAGTTATGGACTGTGAGGTTGTGGCCGAAGCTAGCTAGGTGATAGTGTGTGTGTTATGATTCACTTACTGTGGACTTTCGAAGGGTTATCTATTTGTGGGTGACCAGAGTCGATTTTGGGGTCCATTGGTAGGCCCAATTAGGGATGTGTATTTTCCACTGAGTCGGATTGGTCGGCTCCAAACTGCTATTGTTGAGGGATGTTCCATTCAGTTCCTATTGAGCTTATTCGTGTTCTGAAATGATTTATGATTTACTCTTCTATGCTACGAGGAGTCGTGATTCTTTGGTTTTAGGCACACATGGTGCGGTTATATTGTTGTCTTATAGCTGAATTTGAGTGAGATGAGTAATTGGGTATTGCATGATTAAGGGTGTATTGGTTATGTTCTTTCGGGTTTTGTGTGGCATTGTATCGTCTGATTCTCCATGGTTATGGTAATGCACTTTGGGTACTTGATGTCGAATTTTGCGTGGTTATTGATTTTGAGCAAGGCGGATCGAGGTATATATTATAGATCAGCGTTTGGATGGGGTCACGCATTGCACCGAAGTTATGTTGAGATATGATCCGTTGTGTTGGATTCGTGTGTTTTGGTTCTACAATGTGTGTTAGGCTCTTAACATGGTGTTGTGATGGTACTTGTTAAGATGGCAGGACAGTCCTCTCGTTTGAGTCATTTTCAGGGTTGAGTACATTTGGAATGTTGCTATTTGGTGCACGGATTGTGGATTAAGCTGTATTGATGTGTCATGTCACTAGAGTGATTATGTTAGGTTGATCGGAGCTGGTTGCGGTAAATTTGGAAGGATATTGGTGTTGATCGGCTTAGAAATTTTCTATAGGTCTTATAAGGAGAGGGAGTTCCACAACTTGTTGATCCAACGAATGGTGATGAGTTCTGCGTGTTTCTTTCATCATTGGCAGTATATGAAGGTATTAGAACGAGGCTTTATTCGATAAGAGGTGTATTACCAACATGGGTTGTTGGATTAGCTACTATGATTAGAGATTATCGCTATGAGTGTTTGAATTATGTGGTATATCATGTGATTTCAACTTTGGTTATGACTATGGCTTGATACAGCTCGTTCATACTTATACAGTGTGTTGATGCGAGATTCTGATATTATAGAAATATCGGATGTAGAAATTGGATTCTAAGGCCTATGGGCTAGGTTGGATGAAGAAATTTCAGTTATGTTGTGTTATCAGATCTATATGGGATAAGGTGACGTGGGATCACCCCCCGGGTATGTGCATGGTAAGGTTAGACGGCGATTTTGATAGCTTTTGGAACAACTCTAGGCACGTTCGAGGACGAACATATGTTTAAGTGGGGGAGGATGTAACGACCCGACCAGTCGTTTTGAGCATTTACACTTCGCTCAGTTTTTTGAGGGCATGAGTATCTCCATGTGATGTATTATGGCTTATGTGAATCGTCAATTTTGGTTTTCAGGTTATTCAGAATTGATTTGGAGGAATGATTCTCAGCTAGAAGCTTTAAATTTGAAAGGTTTGACCAAGTTTTGGATTTTGAGTAATTGACCCCTGATTGGATTTCTGATGGTTCCGTTAGCTCCTTTGGCTGATTCTGGACCTAGGAGCGCGTCCGGATTGTGATTTGGAGGTCCGTAGTAAAATTTGGTTTGAAATGGCTAAAGTTGGAATTTTGGGAAGTTTGACCGGGAGTAGACTTTTTGATATCGGGGTCGGATTCCGATTCCCAAAGTTGGAGTAGGTCCGCAAGGTCAAATGTGACTTGTTTGAAAAATTTGAGGCCAAACGGACGTGATTTGATAGGTTTCAGCATCGGTTGTGGAAGTTGAAGTTTCAAAGTTAAATGATTTTGAATTAAGGTGTGATCCGTCGTTTCGATGTTGTTATGTGTGATTTAATAAGTTCCAACAATTTTCCAAGTTAATACATAAGGGTGTCTACGAATTTTAACCGATATAATTTGCACGTACAAACCAAGTACGTACTCATCACCTCGCGTACATGGTTTTCAATCACACAATTTTCACATAAGACTCAATGCCTAAGGGGAAATTCCCCCACACAAGGTTAAGCAAGATACTTACTTGGTGAAGCTAATCTGATACTTTAAATGATCATCGCGAGTGAAACACCTCCCGACGGCTAAAATCTGAAATTCTCCCCTTAATAACACTACGATGTTTCACCACACTAACCAAATTTCAATCTACAACAATGCAACACAATTGCACCAATATTAGCAAGATTTCTATACTTTAAGTCATTTAGACATTTTATCAAACACCTAGTAGGCATAAATCTTTAAATTTCATAACCATAGAATTAGTTGATCCAACTACCACCATTTTCCAAACAGTTTATCCCACCTTAATTTTTAAAAAATTTATGACTTCCAACATCATATGTATGACCATCCATCCACACACAACCAACAAAATCATCAAATAATCACCTCTCAATCTCTGCAATAGTTATGTATTTAAATTGGGAACTTATGGCTTCCAATCACCATACTAAGAGTTCCAGTACTTAATTCACATTTGTATTCCCATAATAATTCGATATATGTAAGTCTAAGGGTGAAGGATTACCTTTTGGAAGGAATCTTGCAAAACACTCCTTTGAATTCTTGAAGAAATTTCTGGAAGATCTAAGGATTTCATGGTGGATTGAGTTAGTTTTAGGGTTGAATTGATGGAATAAACTACACCAAATTAGTAGGTATTTCTCACCTTGAATATGGGAGGACTTGGAGGACTTGAGAGAGTGAATAAGAGCTCCAAAATCTGCCCAAATGAAGTGGGGAAAATAACCCCCGAAGGTCTTATATCAAAATAGGGTCGGGTTCCACAAAAAAAAACAGGATTTGCACAGCCATGGTGCATGGGGCGCCGCGGTAGTGAATAATGTGTCTAAAAACGAAATTTTGAAGTGATTGGGGCAGCCCATGGGTCGGCGCAGTAGTGTAAAATTCTGCCAGCTTTTGATTATTTAGCCATAACTTCTTATAGGATTGTCCAAATGATGAACAGTTTGAAGTGTTACAAACTAGACTCGAAGATATTTCATTTAATAAGTTGTGAATCACATAAATCCTTATATATATGTAGAAATGATTTTCCAAAGTTTGGTTTTGTGCGTTCTCATTTGGAACTTTAGTCTATCATGAAATTTTCCAACTTGACTTAGATTTAAGACTCTTCTTAGACCCCACATCACTTATAATATACCTCATACACTTATTATCATATCCAATTGATATCGATCATATTAACAGTCCTCGTCTTCACATAAAATGATATAATTAGCATATATCGACTTTCTTAATAGTGCTTAAGTACTTCAAAAATTTTCGGGGTGTTACATTTATGCTATTAATAGGGAATAAGGGAGGAATGTGAGATATACAGCGGGATCGGGTTGCGTGTCGTAACAACCAATGTGTTTATGCTTTCCTTGAACTGTATTAGCTTTAAGGTATCCTTTATTGCACTTATGGATTGGAAATTTCTGAATGTTGTTGACTTATTTCTGGGAGTTGTAGTTATTTCTTGCAAGTTACTGTTTATTTCTATTATTTCTTACTTTTTCTTTTATCATATATACTGCATACATGATATATTGTGAGTCACACGTCGTGGCTAATCATTACTTCATCGAGGTTAGGCTCGGCACTTACCAGTACATGGGGTCAGTTGTACTAATACTGCACTCTGCACTTCTTGTGCAGATTTTGGTGCTAGCCCGAGCTGATCATGAGGTTGGCTGCAGGATTTCTCTAATAGGAGACCCAAGGTAGATCTGTCAGCGTCCGCAAAACCTGGTGTCCCCTTTTATACATTACACATTACTATTTCTTTCATTTCGAAAATAGTTTCTTTCAAAAACTTACTTGTAGTAAAAGTCTTAGAAGTTCGTGAATTGTGACACCAGATCTGGGTGGTACTATAAATATAGAGGCTGTCATGTATTTCTGCACTCATTTTTAAGTCGCTTTAGTTTATGCTGTAATTTATGAAAATGGAATAAGGATTTGCTTAATAATTCTCTAGCGTTGGTTTACATAGTAAGTGAAATGTTAAGCATCATCACGGCACCGATAGTGGGAATTCGGGTCGTGACAGTGAGTGTCTTGACTGTACCTCGTCACTACTCCATCGAGGTTAGTCTTGATACTTACTGGGTACCGACTGTGGTGTACTCATACTCCACTTCTGCACGTTCTTGTGCTTAGCCAGGTATTGGAGATATCGGACTTGGTCAAAGTTAGACTATGATCGCAAGGATTCAAGGTAGGTTGCTTGGTTGTCGTAGTCCTTTGGAGTCTTTCCATTTTTTATTGTAATGTTAATTTCTTATTCAAACAGTATTGTATATTCGATCCTCGAGATCATTCCATCTATTCAGTTAGAGTTCGTGACTCAGTATTACTAGTCTTGGGAGGTTGTTTGATTATTTCCGCTGTTAGTTTTGACACTTATTTCTATTTCTATTTCTTGTAATAAATTATATTTCAATAAAAAGAGGATTGAGATGTAATTATAATTGGCCTTCTTAGTCTTAGAGACTAAGTGGCATCACGATGCATGTGGTGGAAATTTGGGCCGTGACACATCATCTTGTACTTTCCATAAGCATTTCATAGTACTTGATGGAACAAAATCTTCTCCATCCGCAGCACATATATCTACACTGTTAAATACGTTGAAATATAAATCTTTATCACCCCACCAAAAGTGACAAAAGAATAATGTAACGACACGTCCAGTTATTTTGAGAGTTATAGCCATTCCTCCATTTCTTTTTCTTTTGTGCTTTACAACTGTATTACATCTTACCGTGTTGGTTGGTTCGGGTCCGGAGTGGTTTCGGAGAGAAATTGAGACACTTAGTCTCTTTATTGGGGGCTTAAGTTGGAAAAGTCGATCGGATGTCGACTTGTGTGTAAATGACCTCCGATTTGAATTTTTATGGTTCCGTTAGGTTATTTTGGACGTAGGAGCGCGTCCGGAATATGATTTGGAGGTCCGTAGTAGAATTAGGCTTGAATTGGCGAAAGTTGAAAATATGGTTATTTTGGTCGGCAGTGGATATTTTGATATCGGGGTCGAAATGGATTTTCGGAAGTTGGAATACGTTCTTAGTGTCATTTTTTACGTGTGTGTAAAATTTGAGGTCAATCGGTCGTCGCTTGATAGGTTTCGGCATTTTTTGCGAAATTCGGAAGTTTAGAATCTCTTAGGCTTGAATACGGGTGTAATTTGGTGTTTTGATGTTGTTTTGAGTGATTCGAAGGTTCAAATAAGTTCGTAGGGGGTTATATGACTTTTTGGTATGTTTTGTTGAGGTTCCGAGGGCCTCGGATGAGTTTCGGGTGGTTAACGGATCATTTTTGGCCTTGGGAGATAGTTGTTATTTGTTGATGTATGCTTCTGGTTTCCTATTACGCATTCTCAATAGAAGCCTCGCATTCGCGAAGAGTAATTGTGAGTTGAGGGGAATTTATTCTTCGCATTTGCGAAGAAGAGGATGCGAACACGAAGGGGTGATCTGTGTGTGCATTGCGAACGCAGGAGTAGGGTCACGTTCGCGAAGAGGAATGAGGTAGCTGGGGACCCCAGTCCTTTTGTTCTACGCGTTCGCGAGGTGTTGGTCACGTTCGCGAAGGTCAGGGTTGGTAAAGTATCGCGTTCTCAAGGAGAGGAACGCTTTTGCGATGAGTTAAGCTGAGAGGCAGTCAAGTTGGTCTACGCAAACGTGAGAGGACGGTCGCGTTCACGATGAAGAAAATCTGGCAGACAATATTAATTCCAAAATCGAGGGTTTGAGCCCATTTTTCATATTTTGAGTAGAGCCCACGGATTTGGGCGATTCGTGAAGGATTTTTGCGAAATTGATTGGGGTAAGTAATTCTCACTTGGTTTTGGTTAAATCGCATGATTATATCCTTAATTTTATCATCTAATTTGTGGTTTGGGGTGAAAATTGGGGGAAAAAGATAAAGTGTTCTTGGGTTAGATTTTTGGGGTTTTGAATGTGATTTTGTTATCGGATTGGAGTAAATTTGGTATGGATAGAATCGCGAGTGAATGGGCTCTCGAATTTTGTGATTTTTGTCGGGTTTCGAGACGTGGGTCCGGGAGCCAGACTCGGGCCGATTTCGGATTTTTAGGTAGAATTTCATGTTTTCTTTGTGGAATTTGTTCATTTAGCCTATATTGATCACCTCGTACTGCTTGTGGTTAGATTCGGAACGTTTGGAGGACGAATTGAGAGGCAAAGGCATCGCGGAGTAGAGATTTGCTTGGTTTGAGGTAAGTAACGCTTCCAAACTTGGCCCTGAGGGTTCAGAACCCCAAATTTACTGTTATGTGATTGGTATTCAGGTGACGCGCATGCCAAGTGACGGGCGTGCATCATGAGAATTGTGACATGGTTGGCTCCATGGCACCGTATAGCGACTCTATCTCGTTTATGTTCATGTTTTCACTATGTGATAAAGTAGTTGAACGGTCGATCATGTTAGATATCATGTTTAGGCTTATTGTCGGTATTGTGGAGACCCAAGTGGTCGTTTCTTACTGTCACTTTACTGCTTTTACTAATATTTTGTGCTCAATCATTTACATGCATTTTATGTCATATACCAGTCTCAATTGTTATCGATTACATCCTCATATTACTGCTTCGGGCTAGTTTCATGATATTTTGAGCCCATGAGTGAGACTAGAGAGGTTGATGACTGAGTGAGGGCGAGAGACGATTGTGAGTGACAGATATGGGATCGGGCTACATACCGCAGCGGATATATTGATGTTATGATAGCGCTTGGGCTATAAGAGCCCCTTCGGAGTCTGTAACACATCCCCAGTGAGCGCAGTTGATATTATTGAGGAATGGATCTTCCTTGGACATGGATCTTGTCCGAAGTACTTGTTACCTGGAGACGGATCTTCTCCACAGGACTAGATTTCATGTATTCCTCGGTACTGGGCGACCTATGGTCAGCGTTGTGTATATTTCGGGATGGATCTTCC
Organism: Nicotiana paniculata; assembly: GCA_005239505.1. Classification (NCBI taxonomy): domain Eukaryota; kingdom Viridiplantae; phylum Streptophyta; class Magnoliopsida; order Solanales; family Solanaceae; genus Nicotiana; species Nicotiana paniculata. The sequence goes on along the minus strand of ML342310.1, from coordinate 23,717 downwards.
CTGGGCAGTATGAGCCATATAAAGTACCGAGTGGTTGAGATATCAAGAGTGAGGTCATTTGAGGCTAACATCATGGTGCATCACTTATAGCATATGCATTGACATGTAGTGGCAGTAGAGTCATATTCATTACACTGTACGGATCTGCTTTATTTTCTGGTTATGAATTGCCTAATTGTTTTTAAGAGCATGTTTACGTTTTTGCACAATTATTTCATGTTATTTGCACCGGTTGAGTTCGTCACTATCCTCAGTCCAAAGTTTGGACTTATTACTTACTGAGTTGGTATACTCATGTTACTCCCTGCACCTTGTGCGCAGATCTGGCATTTTTGGTCACGACGGTGGCTGCTGACTTAGGCGTTGGAGTCTGGGACTATCGAGGTAGTTGCACGGCGTTCGCGAACCTTGATTTCCCTTCCCTAGTTTATCTGCATTTTTGAGTTTATTTTTCTAGATACTGTTGTGGACTATGTTCCGGTTATTAGACGCTCATGTACTCAGTGACACCCCGATTATTGGGACGGTTGTATCGTATTTTGGAAAATTCTACTTTCAAAAAAGCTTCTATTTAAATGTTAAATCTTTTCGCTGTTATTTCAAAAAGGTGTTTTTACTGTATTGGAAAGAAATGTTGAATTTAGGCTTGCCTAGTTTCATTATTTGCGTCATCACGACAGGTTGGGTTTTGGGTCGTGACAAATAATGTATTAAAAGTCTCGCAAAATTTCCAGTTGAAATCTATTCCTATAGCTGGGTAATGATAGACAAATCGTCATTTCCAGATGCACAATGATATTCTAGTTGAGAAGAATTAGAGGAAGATTATTGAGAATATGCACCTAGCGACTATCTCCACAGATCGTGCAACTATGAATATTTTTGGGCATGATAATAAATAACAAGAATATGATCTTCACTAAGTAGTGAACAGCGTTGAGAAATTAATAATAATACTTCTGAATTATGAAATTCTTTTGCTTCCTCCCAATTACTACTGTTTTGATGGTAAATATAGGAGAAATATCCCGAGACTCGCACTTTCTTTTTAGCCTTTTAATTTGAATAACAACAATCTCTACCTTTTGAAGACATAATAATAAATGAAATATACTTATTGTTTTTCTTTTTGTTTTCCTCTACTCTTATGTTATTGAAAGAAAAACAATTAGAGGAAAGAAATTACCTCAAAAGTTTTGGTCATAAGAGTCCTTCAACTTTCTATTGAAACCTTTTTACTTCATATAGATGAAAATAGGATTGCACTAACTTGTAAACAAAGGGGAAATACCACTAATAATCAGAACATAATTTTTCTCTTTCTATAAAACGAATACAAGTTTGCTAAAACAAACGAATAATATTTTTAGCAATACATTTTTTCTTTTAATTAATACACTTTTACAAAACAAAGAATTACTACTCATCAATCACGATATTTCTTGTAAACATTTCACTACAAAAAAAACTCGATTTAGTGACGGATTTTTGCGACAAATATGTTTCCGTCGCTACTTAGCAACGAATTAACTACGAAAATAGAGCTTCATCGCAAAAAAGTTAAATAAAATAATTAGTGTATAATCTAGCGACAAATTAGCGACAAAAGGAAAATTCCGTCGCTAAAATTGGCGCTAAAAATTGGCGCCCTCATTTTAGCAACAAAATAAGCGAGGAAAATTTTGGTGACAAAATTTATTGCATTTAGCGACGGATTTAGCGACGAAATGTGTATGTCACTAATATTTTACATTAATGAGAGTATCTTTACTCTTGTTGCTACGGTAGGTTTTTGTCGCTAGATTTAGGGGGTAAAGGTTAGGGCAAAATAAGTGTTCTGCTTTCCCCCTTCCTAAAAATTAACGTCTTTCTTTCTCACGACACTAAGAAACCAATCCCTTTGTCTCTTATTCTCCTTCTTCTCCTCTAATCATCCATTAATTTTTCCAGATGCATTGCTACATCAACTCTTTTCTAAAATACTGATTTGTCTCTGCTTCTTTCTTTGTTTATTAGAAATTTTTCTGCATTAAAGTTTTTAGGGCTTTGGTAGATGTAAGATAAATCAAGCTTTTGTGCATGTGGACTCATAGTCCCCACTGCAGCTTCCTCTTCTCTTACTTTTCTTCCTTTCTTCAACCCCATCCCTCCTCCCCCCAACAAAACACAAAAGAAGAACCCTCTCTTGATTTGTTCTTACTTTCAGTAATCCTATAATTTTCTTCACAGATCGGTGAGTGTTCAGCTTTCTTGATTTCTTTTGGCGGGTTGTATTTTTTGTATTAAAAATTGAATCTTTTTGTAGTTTTCTTTCTCATTTTGAAGGTTTTTAGTTTAATACTTGTTTGTTTTTGTGAATTTTTCCTTTGTTGGGTTGCATTTTTTGTGTTAATTTGGAGTCTTTTTGTAGTTTCATTTATAATTTTGAAGGTTTTTGACTAGTTTAGACTTGTTTGTTTTTTGTAAAGTAGCTTCCAGTTTTTTCTTTTCTTTCTTTCCCTTTTTGGGTTGAGATTTCTGTCAAAAATCGAACCTTTTTTAGTTTATTTCTGATTTTGAAGAATTTTGAGTTTATGACTGTATATGTTTGTTGTTTTTGTAAAGTAATTTCCTTTTTTTGTTCTTGTCTTCTTGTAGTATTTTTCTCTTTTTATTTTTCTTGTATTAGTTGGATTTTATTTGATGTTTCTCTTTTGGGATGTTATAAATATTTCTCTTCATGCTTTTAATTTTTTTTTAAAAGGGGGCTTGATTTGGGTTCCTTTTGAATATACTTATGGAACAATTTTTGGTTTAACGGATAGTGATATTAAAGTTGCATAGATTATGGAAAAGAAGAGGAAAAAGGAAAAAAAATTGCCATTTCTTTGCATACCAAGTTATAAGGTAAAGACTTTAAGATGGAAATAAAATCTTGGAGTAGAAAGTAAATGATTTATGCTTAGCTGCACCTAAAAGTCTAGGTATTTGTTGTTTAAATACTTCCTTTTGATTGTAAAAGGTAAGAACAAGCAGTGAATGTGTACCAGTTTGGATTTTGGGGTTTCTTTTATGTTGAACTCTTGATTAATACAAATTTTGGTGATATTTTATTATTAAAATCGAATTTAGGTGTTTTGAGATCTGCGTGGTTTTCAATTTCTTCAAGGTGAAGTGCTGAAAAACTCTACGTTGTTGCTGAACTTTCACGCTGTTTTGTCGTTCTTTGACATCAACCAGTTCCAGCATCTACCCAGTAATCAGTTCTTAACTCGAGCACTTGAGTTTTTTTGCTGCCATGTATTTGGTTTCTTTCCTTCGTGCATAAAAGGCAGTACTGGGTGTTTGGTAAGGTTAGGTATTTCTTCTCTTTGCTTTATTCTTGTGTTATCACTTACCAAAAAAATAATACCTTCTTGTCTTTTTAATTTCAACTTTAAATAGGAAAATTGAGAATCTAGAGCGTGGTTGGATGTTGAGAGGTTGGATGGACGAGGGGGTATTAATTCTTGTTTCATATCCGGTATGGATAAATTTCTCCAGTTTGCATATTCTCAAAGAAATCGCATGAGTGGTGAAATGTTAGATGTCCTTGTAAAAATGTCACAACATTAAATACATGGATGTTGAAACCGTTAGATTACACCTTTTGCAGTTTGGATTTGTTGAGAATTATTTTGTTTGGATATATCAAGGGGGAAGATGCCTTACTAATGAGTTGTCTTCTAGTGGTAATTTGAATGGTGGTGCTCAACCAACATTTGGATATGAGAATCCATAACGAAGAATGATTCTTGACATATTCGGGCCCAATATTATTCAGGGTTCGACTTCGCAATCTGATGGTAATGTTGAACCTGAGTCATCTCATCCTTATGAACCTTCAATGGAAGAGGAGCCTAATCCTGAATCTCAGAAGTTCTTTGATTTGCTACAGGCTGCCGATGCAGAATTGTATCCTGGTTCTTCTCTCTCTCAACTTGCAGTAGTTTCTAGGATGTTAAACATTAAAAAGGAGAATTCATTGTCACATAGGGGTTATGACCAAATGATGCAACTGTTTAAAGAGGCTTTACCTAAAGATAACATAGTGCTTGATAACTATTATCAAACTAAGAAGCTAGTGCGTAGCTTGGGTTTTTCCGTTGAAAAGATTGATTGTTGTAATTCAGGATGTATGTTGTATTGGGGTGAGGACGAGGACCTCACATCTTGTAAATTTTGTGGCTACGAGAGATATAAGCGTCGTGTTGGCTCTCGTAAGAGGAAATTGGTTCCTTACAAGAAAATATATTACTTTCCTTTGATACCTAGATTGCGGAGATTATATGCATCTGATGCTACAGAAGCTGACATGAGATGACATCATGAACATATACAAGAGGAGGGGGTAATGCGTCATCCATCAGACTCTGAGGCTTGGAAGCACTTCAATAAAACTCATTCTTTTTTTGCTGCCGAACCAAGAAATGTGAGGTTTGGGTTATGTACTGATGGTTTCCAGCCATTTGGTCAATCTGGGAGGAAATATTCTTCGTGGCCAGTGATTGTCACTCCATACAATTTACCTCCGTGGATGTGTATGAAGGAGGCATATATGTTTTTAACTGTCATTGTTCCAGGACCAACCAATCCTAAGCAAAAAATTGATGTTTATCTACAACCTCTAATAAAAGAACTGACATTGTTGTGGGAGGAGGGTGTCGAAGCATTTGACATCTCAAAAAAGCAAAACTTTCAATTAAGGTCAGCTTTGATGTGGACAATCAGTGACTTTCCAGCATATTCTATGTTATCAGGATGGAGTACCGCGGGGAAGTTAGCATGTCCTTACTGTATGGAGGAAACACAATCTTTTAGATTACATCATGGTGGGAAAATATCTTGGTTTGACAGTCATAGAATGTTTCTTGACCAAAATCATCCATTTAGGAAAGATCGTAAAAACTTTCTTAAAGGTCAAACCGTCAAAAGGCGGCCACCAACCTTTAGAACGGGAGAGGAAATTTTGAACCAAATTAGTGAATTGGGGATAAGGAAAGTGACAGAGCAGGATGCAAAAGAAGTTAATCGGAGAATATGCAAATCTTGTGGATGGAAAAAAAAGTATCTTTTGGGATTTGCCTTATTGGAGTTCCAACATGATTCGACATAATCTTGATGTCATGCATATTGAAAAGAATGTCTTTGATAATATTTTTAACATAGTTCTTAATGTTAAAGATAAAACCAAAGACAATCCAAAAGCACGTCTAGATGTGGTAGAATATTGTGATCGACCTCATTTGGCAAAAAAATGCAAGTGGAAGCTATCCCAAAGCTGCATATACAATAGACAAGGCAGCGACAGATATCTTGTTTGATTGGGTGAAAGGTTTGAAGTTTCCAGATGGGTATGTTTCGAATTTGAGTCGATGTCTAGACACGAGCAAGTATAGGTTATTTGGCATGAAAATTCATGATTGCCATGTGTTCATGCAACGATTAATGCCTATTGCCTTTCGTGAGCTACTTCCTAATAATGTTTGGGAAGCACTTACAGAATTAAGCTTATTTTTTAAAGATCTTTCTTCGACCACTCTACGAGTTGCTGAAATGGAGAGATTACAGGTAGACATCCCACAAATCTTGTGTAAGTTAGAACGTATATTTCCCCCTGGGTTCTTTAACTCAATGGAACATTTACCTGTGCACCTTCCATATGAAGCAAGGATTGTTGGACCTGTACAATACCGATGGATGTATCCTTTTGAGAGGTAAATATAAAATTTTTATGTCCTAATTATATAATTATGCTACACATGACTTTTCTAATTTATTGGTCCATCCATTTATCCATTTAGGAACCCTGGAACTCTTTAAAAAATGATTGGGAATAAAGCTAGTGTCGAAGGTTCCACTTGAGAAGCATACTTGATGACAGAGTCAACACAATTATTTTCTCATTATTTTGAACCTCATGTCATGACACGTAATCATAATGTGGACCGTAATGATGATGGTGGTGTTATGAAAGATCTTGAAGGAAATTTATCAATATTCACCCATCCAGGTCGACTATGGGGAGAAGCAAAAAAGAGAAATTTATCCCTTGACGAAATCAAGGCTGCCCAAACTTATATTCTACTAAATTGTAAAGAAGTTGAGCCATTTGTGAGGTAACATTTGAAATTTATACTTTCTTAATATGATAAACGTATCCATGTATCGTAATTCCTATTTTAACTTATTTTATTGAAATAAAGTATGTACGTGGAACGTTTGCAAGAAGAACTCCCGAATCTATCTCAAGATCAAATAGTTGAAAGCCTCCAAACATATTTCGCCGAATGGTTCAAGGGATATGTAAGCCTCCAACAATCATTCCCTTATATAAAATAATTTACTCAAGTTAACTTGTGAAATTTAACTAAGTCTTATAATTTTTCTTAAATAGGTTCGATGTAATCATATTGAGAATGAATTCTTGCGAAGCCTTGCTCATGGACCATTAATAAGTGTGCAATGCCATTCAGTGTACTTTGTTAATGGATACAAATTTCACACTGAATGTCATGGTATGCAAGATCAACAATGAATAGTGGAGTTTGTATCACAGATCCAAATGTTAGTGACTACTATGGAAAAATACAAGAGATTATACAAGTGGAATACCGTGAAGAACCTTTAAATCAAATTGTGTTATTCAAATGTGAATGGTTTGACCCAACTATTAATGTTGGTGTTAAGAATCATGACAATTTGGTCGATGTTAACCATCGTCGTCGATTTAAGAAATATGAACCTTTTATTCTTGCGATGCAAGCAACTCAAGTGTGTTATGTGTCTTATCCTAGCAAGAAAAAGGACAAGGATGATTGGTTATCTGTATTAAAAGTCAAACCTCGGAATATTGTAGAATTACCCGATGAGGAAGCGCCAATAATTTCAGAATGAATCTCTCGTTCCAAGTTGATGAAGTTGAAGTCCATGAGATAAATATGAATATTGTTGTTGATGAAAGTATAATCTTGCATGATCCAAATGGGGAGATAATTGAAATGGATGAACTATTTGACGATGGATTATTGCCAGAGCATCATGAAACGGAAGAAGAGTATGAAACTGGAGAAGAGTATGAAACTGAAGAAGAGTATGAAACTGAAGAAACTGAGGAGGATGAGGAAGAGTTTGAAGAAGAAATAGATAGTGACTAGTGTGTTAAAAAATTATGCTACTATATCTCTTTGTATTTTATTTGTAGTAATCTGTTTTGTATGCTATAACTTATGTGCAAGAATATATGTATATGTATATTTTTGGTTGTCTTTAATGTCCAAGCTTCTCATTCATTTTCTTAAATCATTGCTTACTATAAAATTGAAAGTCTAAAATAATTCTATGATCTTGCACGAATTACTTAGCTGTCTATTATTTTTGCAGGGTCTTAATTCCAGTCTAGTACATTGGTTCGACTTTCACCTATTGGCATCATTCTAAACTTCTACCAATCTTTTTGCGATTTTTGCTCTCCAACCACAGGTATAAAGAACTTTATGAGTTTCAGGTATTCACCTACACTAAATTCACCTAGTGTTGCTTCTGCTGGGATCAGGCTGATTTAAATTCACCTACACTAAATTCAGATTTTCACAAGATTGGAAGCTTTCTGGTAGAAAGAAAGAAAAATGCTTTCTGGTTTATCTAACTCTGAACTACTTGATATAGCTAATGAAAACAAGGATTCATTTAGACTCAGTTTGTTAATGCATGCCCAAATTGAAAGCTGACACATGACTTCCCTGTCTTGAATGAAATTAGTAGTAATTGTATTTGTTAGTTGTTTTGACCATTAGTAGTAATTGCATTTGTTAGAAATTAGCCATTCTTCTTCACAAGATACGAGTGGTAAGATTGACCTTCTCTGGTTGAGGAAAGGACAAGAAAAATATAATGATTTGTTGTAGCAATGGTTTACTAAACCTGTAATTCAGAAATTTTTCAAGAACTAGGGAGCATGATTATATTCTATGGGAAAAAGTTGCCATAGTTTCAAAAGAATGCTAGTATCTTTAGTTTTAACAATTGGAGGGTGGAGTGACAGTTCAGTTTTAAAGAGAACACGGATACAAAATGCAGTCATAGGATTTCTGTTGTTTGTTGTTGTGATGTATGCAAATAACATAATTACATGCTAGCAAACATTTTCTTAGCAAGAATTGAGAAACTAAGTTAACAAGTTCACATGCTAGCAAACATTTTCGTAATATTAAGTAATTACAGTGAATAGTTAGTTGGAATTATGTGAGAAAGTTACTTGATTTGGCTACATCTTACTGTCTGTCATCGATCAATACCTTGATTGCAAAGTCCTTTCGGTTAATATTACTGTCTATCATTGATAAAGTTACTTTACCATGAGACATCCAAGTCTTTGGTGAATTCAATACACCCATATATTAGAGTTGTCGATTGAAAGTTTTGTTGCATTATGCATTGTCAGTTAGTTATAGTTGTTGTCTTCTTTGCCTGCATATTTTGCTACAATAATATAAGTTTATTCTCTCATGGATTTTCCAGAAAGTATCATCTCTAATGTTATACTCCCATTTCTTACCAAAAAATAATTACCAACTGCAGCTCCTCTGTAGTACATTGGAGCAAGACTGTGGTATCTCTTCTGGCATGCTGTTCCCATATTTCAAATTTTACAGTAGCATCATTTACTGCTACTGTTTGGGAGAAAAATGATGCACCTATCAAAGGAAATTAAGTTCTTTATTTTTTGTATAGGCTATTGAAAAGGGTCGAGATCCAACACCAAGTGAGCTACACTTGCACGTCCATACGCATGGTCATGATGAAAAATCTTTTGTTAGTGAGCGATCCCGACTTGTACATGTAAGTCTAAAATCCTGTAATTTTATCGACTTTGTATATGACATTAACGTCCCACTTGAAATACCTTTTTAGCACCTATTTTAGTCCTAAAAATGATTTTTGCTAACTTTTATTTGAATGGACAACTTAATAGTTAACTTATTTATGCTTTTATCATTTCTTTTCCCCTAATGTTCATCGTCATCATTAATGAATTTCACTAATTATTATTGTATTTACAGAAAAAATATCAGCAAATATTACAGCTACAAACACAAACTCAATCTGATATTGATCAATCTTTAGCATTTTATCAAGCCGCGGGAGGGGAAAAGAAGAGAAGAATATATGGTCTTGGATCTCAAGAAAAATATTTCTATGGGCCGAATCTTCGCGCCTTTTCTAGATCTGATGCTTCTTCATCAGCAGCACCTTCGTCAGCACCGATGGCGAATTTGGATGAGTTAGTGAAATGATTGATTCCTGCATTAACTGATCATATGGTTCCTGTACTGACTGACCACATGCTTCCTGTGTTGGCTGAGCGAGTTAGAGGATTGATAGCTTTACCATCACATGTGCAAGATAATCATACCGATCACCCATCAGCTATGGCACCTCCAGCTCCTCCTCCTTCTGCTAATATTAACGAGGTTCATGCATCGCTTTCTGATGATGACCTTCACTCTCCAGTCTCTCAGTAGTTAACAATTTTTATTTGAACTTTATTTTGGTATTGTACATGTTTGGTATTAACAGGTTCATGCATTGCTTTTTGATGATGACCTTCACTCTCTAATCTCTCAGTAGTTAAGCATTTTTGTTTGAACTTTTAGTATTGTAAATGTTTTGATCTTTAATAATAAATTTGCATTTTGATATCTATTTTGGATCTTGTAGAATATTAATTTCTATGAATTTCAGTTATTATTAAGAGTATCTTATATATGCTTGAACAATATGTTTTTTATTAAATAAAATAAGAAAAATATAATTTGCGACGGATTTTCTTCGTAGCTATAACAAATATAGAATAACAGGGTGCGACAGATTTGCGACAAAAGATTTTCGTCGCTAAAAGAAAGACAAATATGTTTCAATAATATTAGCGACGGACTAACGATAAAAATATTCATTGCCAATTAAACCCGGCGACGAAATGACTTAGTTGATTTGGCGACAAAATTGGTGATACTTGCGACGGATAAGTGTTGTCGTTAAGAGTAGCAACAGATACAAATCGTAGCTAACTTAGCAACGGATTCAATTTTTTCGTTAGTAAAGGGTTAGCTACGAGCAAAGTAGCAACAGACACAAATCTGTCGCTATTCCGTCGCTAAACAGGTGTAGCGACAAAAATATACTATTTAGCTACGGAATTCGTCTGTCGCTAAAGTCAGTTTTTTTTGTAGTGTTTACACCTGCATCTTCATTAAAATAACCCAAATAAAAACCATCATCCTGCACTTTCCATAAGCATTTCATATTATTTGATGGAACAAAATCTTCTCCATCCGCAACACATATATCTACATTGTTAAATACGTCGAAACGTAAATTTTTATCAGCCCACCAAAAGTGACAAAAGAATAAAGTATTAAAAGCCCCGCAAAATTCCCAGTTGAAATATATTCCTATAGCTGGGTAATGATAGCCGAGATCGTTATCTCTAGATGCACAATGAAATTTTAGTTGAGGAGAATTAGGAGGAAGATTATTGAGAATGTGCACCTCGCGACTATCTCCACGGATCGTGCAATTATGAATATTTTTGGGCATGATAATAAATAACAAGAATATGATCTTCACTAAGTAGTGAACCATGTTGAGAAATTAATAAGAATAATTCTGAATTAGGAAATTCTTTTGCTTCCTCCCAATTACTATTGTTTTGATGGTATATATATATAGGAGAAATATGTTGAGACTTGCACTTTTTTTTGGCGTCTTAATTTGAATAACAACAATCTCTACCTTTCGAAGACATAGTTATAAAAGAAATATATTTATTGTTCTTCTTTTTTAATTTCCTCTACTCTTATGTTATAGAAAGCAAAATAATTAGAGGAAAGAAATTACCTCGAGCATTTTTTGTGAAGAAAATTGCAAATCTGATTGGGATATTCTTATACAATACCTTTTTAAGGATGAGCAGATAAATGTTACCAAAAGTGTTCTCCATAAGATGATAATAAAATTAAGAGCTAATACCTTAAATCCTTTTGAACTATATAATTTTTGTTAGTTGTCTATCTAAACTATCACCTGTCATCGAAAATCTCCTGAACTATATTCTCCCTCATAATAAAGCCCTTCTTCGCATTCTTACTAGTGTGTAAAACACATTCCCCAAATTATTTTAATCTGCCATGTGACAATCTACATAGGTATTTTGTTTATCTTAATCTAAAAAACAAACTTAATTTATATTTTAATACTATTTATTATATCATTATAAAAAATTACACCGTAAAAAATAAAAAGCGGGCTAGGGTTAAAAGTAGTGGGTCAATTGTAAAAAAAACTCATTCTCTGCTCTCATAATCGGAGAATGGATACACTAATCTCTTAGTAGCGATTCTCCATTAATCTTGGTTCTAACCTCAATTGCTTTGTCTGTTCTTGCTTCTGTCAGAAAATCGAGATAAATACTAGAGTTTTTGCTCCTGAATTGGTATAGTATATTAGGATTTTGATAGATCTAAAATATGAAGATTGTTGGAAGGATATATCTAAGATGCTAAAGAAGATAGCTACACACATGTCTTATTTCTCTATTTCATAATTTCTTGAAAGGTATTAAATCTCATGCTCTACAGACACTTGAAATGGTGTTCTTTCGTTTTTGAAAATTGGAGTAAGAAATGAAAGATGGACAAAATGAGAAAGATAAGAAATAAAATTAGAAATAACAAGAGAAGGAGAGAGAGTGAGATTTCAGATAGATTCAGATGAAAAACGGTAGAAGAAAGGTGAAGAAATGGAGAAGAAAGGTAAACAATTGAGGAAGGAAAGTGAAATATAAGGAAAAAGAGGAGAAAAAAAATATAAATTTTAAAAAAGAAGAGCTAATTAGCCATTAGACACTGTCAGGTGGGCCATTTTTAATGGCTTTTTTTAGTCTTCATACGCTCTTGGACGATTTATTATGCACATTATGCTATGCTAGCGACGATGGAGTTTTATTATGAAGGAGATATAGTTCAAGGAATTTTCGAGTATAGACGATAGTTTAGGTAGGTAACTAACAAAAGTAGTTTAGACGGGTTTTAGGATATTAACTCTTAAATTAAAGCAAATTAAGTAAAATAATTCATTAATTATACTGAAACGGAAAGCTGTTTAACATCTTCCTCATACCGCTTAAAATTTATCTTCAGTTTTACACTTAATTACAAGTTTTAATAGCCACACAAATGTTATGACATATTTAAAACAAAAAATCTTCATTTATTTCTTGAAGGAATGAGTAATTAAGTAAATAAGAATGTCATATTATAACAACTTGAACTTTTGGATGAGGTACTCACACGGTTCAATACAACAACAACAACAACAACAATAACAACACATTGCTTACCTCTAGCCTGAAATTTCATAAATAAGGTCTGGGGAGGATAGTGCATACGTAGGCCTTACCCTTATCCCGGAAAGGTAGATAATTGTTTCTCATAGACCATCAATACATATATTCAAATAAAAGGATTAAAATATGTCAGGAGCCTGTAGGCGCACCCCTAACTTCTTAAGTTTATTTTACCAGATTAATGCTACTAGACTTCTTAAAATCCATTGGAATCTTGTAAATATCGTCTCTTTGAGGTAAAAATGAAAAGAAGTAAAAGCCCTAGGAATTCAAATCTGAATAATCATTGAAAGTTGAAATTTTCCACTAAATGGTAATAATTAAGACTCAATATATACATAGTAATGTTAATATATACTTACCTTTTGATTTACGATCATAAACGGACAGCAGAACAAACAACGCTAATTAAAAACTTTCCTTTTATAAATAGTAGGAGTAACTCTTTTTCTAAATTTAAAGTAAAAATAGCACGGGCTAGCCAGTTTTCGGACTGGTAATTGAAAAATAGTCAGCGTTTGCAAAGTCATTAAAAATAGCCACTATTTTGCTGCAACACGAAAAGTTACACACTAATATACTAGAGATTGGTGCACCTGTGTATGAACTTCCAGCATATTATGCTGGAACTCCAACTCGCAGAAAGTTCCAGCATAATAAACTGGATAATGGAGCACATTTGTATGAACTTCCAGCATATTATGCTGGACAAGTATATTATACTGGAAGTCCACTATATTATGCTGGAAGTCCAGTATATTTGTAACGACCCCACCGATCGTTTTGAGCATTTTCACTTCGCTCGGTAGTTTACGGGCATGAGTAGCTCCTTATGATGTATTACGACTTATGTGAATCATCTGTTTCGGTTTTCAAGTTATTCGGAATCGGTCTGGAAGAATGAGTTCATTGTTGAAGCTTTAAGTTGAAAGAGTTGACCAAGTTTGACTTATTGTGAATTTCACCACGGATAGAGTTTTATGGTTCTGTTAGGCCGGATGGTGATTTTGGTCTCGGGCGTATGCCCAGATTTTCATTTGGATGTTTCTAAAAGGTTTCGGCACAAGTTGGCAAAAATTGGAAATTTGAAGGTTTGGAAAGTTCATAAGTTTGACAGGAAGTTGACTTTGAGGATATTAGATTCGGATTGTGGTTCTGGGAATTGGAATAGCTTCCTCATGTCATTTGGGACTTGGGTGCAAAATTTCGGTTCATTCCGGGATGATTTGATATGTTTCGCCGTGAGTTTTGAAAATTGAAAGTTCAAAGTTCATAGATTTCGATTTGAGGTGTGATTCATCGTTTCGATGTTTTTATGTGGATTCTGAGGCCTCGAGTAGGTCTGTGTTATGTTATGGGACCTGTTGATATACTTGAACGAGGTCCCGAGTGGCTCGGGTGAGTATCGGACGAGGTTCAGATTGTTTTCATTCATGTGGCATTGCTGAAGGCTGTTGGTTCTGGTGTCTCCGCATCTGCGGAAGAATGGACGTAGATATGTGTCCGCAGATGCAGACAGTTGGTCGTGGAAGCGAGAAAGGGAGCCGGGAATAAGGATCGCAGGTGCAGGTGCTTGGACGCTCGTGCGCAATCGTAGATGCGGCTCATGAGCGCAGAAACGCGATCGTAAAAGCAGCCTATGACCGCAGATGCGGGGGTTGCTGAGCATGGCTATTTTCGCAGAAGCGCAAGATTTACCGCAGTAGCGGTGGTCGCAGATGCGAGAAAGTGTCTGCAGATGCAGAAGTGCTGGACAGAGTGTTAAATACAAGGGTTCACGATTTTTGCTTCATTTTTACATTTCCATGTGCGGATTGAGGCGATTTCGGAGCAATTTTCATCACAAGTATTAGAGTAAGTGTTCTACACTCAGTTTTGAATTTGTTCCATGAACCTATCTTCATTTTTGGCAATTGGATTAGGGATTTAAAGAGGAAAATGAGGGGTTTTGGCTTAATGTTTCATAATATTAATTTTTGAGTTTTGAATATCGATTTGGAGTCATTATTGCGTGAAAGTAGTATGGTTGGGCTCGTAATCGAATGGGTTGTCGGTTTTTGTGAGTTTTGACGGGTTCTGATGAGCGGGCCCGGGTTGGGCGTTTTGGCCGATTTTGAGTTTTTGATTCAAGATTGATCATTTCTAATTTGAATTGGTTCCCTTAGCCTTGTTTGATGTATTTGAGTTGTTTTTGGTTAGTTTCTAGCCGTTAGAAGGCCGGAACGCGCGTGATGGCATCTTTGGAGCATCACTTGGCTTGCTCGGCATTAGTATTTGCTTGTTCGTAGTAAGTAACTCTTCTAAACTTAGTGTTGCGGGTATGAAACCTCGCAATACATGTTATGTGATTGGTGGTGAGGTGACGCACATGCTAGGTGACGGGCGTGTGGGCATGCACCATGTGAATTGGGACATTGTTGCTTCCATGGCTCTGTATAGTGGCCCTAGCTTGTTGATAATTGTGTTTTCACCATGCGAGAGAGTAAATGAGCTATCATGTTAAATATCATGTTTAGGCTTCATGCTAAGGCTGTAATATGGGCCGGGCCAAACGGGCCGGGCTAAACGGGTCCGGGTTCTGGCGGGCTTGGGTCAAGCGGGCCTGGGCCAAACGGTCCTAATGGGTGGAACCGGCACTCTATAGGCCTAAGTCCACATGGGCCCGGGCTAAGTGGGTCGGGCCCACAGGCCCAAACGGGCCTAAACGATCCGGGCTATTTTTTTTTTATAAATTTTTTTATCTAAGGCAATTTTTTGTAAATCTTGTGACATAAATATTTTAATTCAAATTTAAACACAAAAAATAGTAAAGAGATATTCAAACTTTCACTAACATTGCACAATAAATTAATAATAACTCAAATTATAAAAAGTTTGGGGTTAAACAAAGTTTGGGGCCAAATGACTATTTTAAAAAAAATCCAAACGGCTAGTTTTTGAAATATAGCCGTTGGCTATTTTTAAAAAAGTAAATTTTTTTTATGTAATTATATTATATTATCTAAGGCAATTTATTGTAAATTATATTATATAATTATGACTTGTGTCTTGTAATTCAAGTTTAAACACAAAAAAAAATGTAAACAAATATTCAAGGAAATGCCTTATAATTTTTATTAATACGACATTTAAAAAAATGACAATATCTTTCTTAGTCTTCCTCCCCCCAATGGAATGAGCACAACAAGGTACTAATACCACCATTAAAAGGAAAAAAAACTAATCAAGATGTGCCAAAATACAAGTTACATATTAATCTACATATTATCTCTAACAAATTTCATAAATCCTTCAAGGTTCGGAGGAATTTCCGTTGGTGGTGGCGGAAAAGAAGCTTGTTCATCACCACTTATGGGTGAAGCAGCATCCTCCGCAAGTTCCGCTAGCATTTCTTTATAAGCTTCGTCTATCTCCGGTTGTGATTCAAGAGTCTAAAATTTCTTCTTTCCGAACGGATCCAATCTCTGAAGAGTACTGATTTCTCCAAGCTCTCCCTCATAGACACTCTATGATTACCGATTTGAAGTATCGCTTGATTGAAAGCGCTCTCCGATGCCACTGTTGAAGCTTGAATACTTAAAATATCTCGAGTCATCCTTGAAAGAACCGGATAGTGTTTTTCTTTGTCCTTCCACCATTCCAAAACATTGAAGGTGCCGTCGGGATTCTCTGTTTCAAGTGCCTGCGACAAATAAACTTGAAGCTCTATCACCAATATTATCACTTTGAGAACCCCTGAACCCCGTCCAAGAACTAAGTGCTTTTAGTCCCGCAGATCTTTTAGATGACTGCGAGCTAGACGAGGTAGGAGTTGGAACATTTGGTCTAGCATGATCTAATGCAACTTGTAAAAATTTTAATTGAGGCTTTTTCATCTATAAGTGTAGCATATTCCTCAGTTGAAAGTGGTAAAGCATTATAAATTTGAGTATACCAATAGTGAGGACCTCCTAATTTCATGGTAGGATTTAACATGGCTGCAACACCATAAAGAGGGGGGATGGGGAAAAAATATTTTTTAAACTTATCTTTCATATCATCAATAGCACATTGGTAAACTACCCCACCCTCTAAAAATTGAGTAAATAATTCTGTAAGTGATGAAACATAAACTAAACAGTCAGAAATAGTAGCATAATATTTCCTAGATAATTCTTTTGTGGCAACATGAAAATGTTCTAAAAAATCTAGAAGAATTTTAACATTAGACTAATCTTGATTTGTAAGGTGCTCATCATCACCACCAACACGAGCATTATACGTTGCGCTTATTGGGTTTTTATATTCATATGCAACAACTAAACTTTCATACAAGTAATTCCATCTAGTCGGACAAGATTTAGGAACCTTTATTTCTCTAAGGCCAAATTCATCACATTTTTTATAATACTCTCTAATTCTACTTCTACGGTTTGAATAAAAAAGCCAATGAAGAGCGAATTTAACCTTTGCAATTTCAGCATTAAAGTTTTCAGACCATCACCGACGATTAAATGGTAAATATGACAAATACATCTAACATGAAAAATATTACTTGCAGGACTTAGTGTATTTGTAAGAAAGCCTATAGCATTAGTGTTACTAGAAGCATTATCCATTGAAACTGACATTATTTTATCTCTAATGCAAAANCATTATCCATTCCTCATCAACCCAATGAGTGGTAACAGTTAAATAATCACAGTCATTACCACTCCTACCAATATCAGTAGTAATAGAAACGCGATTACTAATATGAGTAAATAAATAGCGCAAATATCGTTCATATTCATGTTTATATTTATAAATATCAGCCTTTAATGTTGTGCGAGGCCATCCTTTATAAGTAGGATTATAAATTCTTCTAATATAATGGACAAAGTGAGGGTTAGAGGGAAAACTATATGGTAAGCACATAACAGTAACCATTTTTTCTAATTCTTCACGATCTTTATTTGGATCGTAATACAAAATGCCACCGGTAACAGTGTTAATTCCCGGTTGAACTAGATTTGAACTGGTACTAGGGTTAACCTGAGTACCTACACTTGTCCCCTCTTGCGCAACTTTCATTTGAAGAAATCTAGCTTTATCATTAGGGTGTTTCATTATGTGTCTGGTCAAACTACCTGTACCGCCACGGTCTCCAGTAAATTTATGAGATATCAAGATCCCACAAGTTTTACACTTAACCTTATTTTGATCTCTTAGTTGAGTAGAAAAGTGCCAAACAAGAGATGTTTCGGACCGTTTAGAAGGTTTTCTATTAAAAGTAGGAGTTACTACAGGAGGATCAGCTGGGGCATCATTTGGATTATTATTAGTTTGGTTAGCAACAGGCCTAGTAGGTGTATCATCTAAATCAGGTTGTGTTTCATCTAAATCAACATTTTCCTCTGGATTACCATAAAGAGCATTCATATATTCATCATTTAATTGTGAACCTGGTGTAAGATCATGTATAAATTGACTATCGGTAAATTAAAAATAAGGGTTATCACTATCAAGAATAACAGGTGGAGGAGGACGGGTAACAGTTCTAGGTCGGGGAGTCGGGGCCGGGACTGGGGGAGTAGTAGTAGCTTGCCTACTAGATTCACCAATTTTAGATTTTCCCTTACCACCAAACATTTTTTTCAAAGAAAAGACCATATTAATTATAAGGAAAACAAATTAAACAAACAAAACTGTAATATTAAAACTTAAGAGTTGGAACGAGTTTACCAAATTGACGAACAACTTCTTGAAAATTGTATAATGTTGAAGACTTGAATACCTCAATTCACCAACTTCAAAAATTTTCACAAATTGCAATAATAAAGTAAGCAATTATAGAAGAAAATTAGAGAGAGATTGATGATTTTGTGAGTAAAAATGAAAGAATGAGGGGGTATTTATAGTTGAAAATAAGGAAAAAAGTGTAATTATAAAAAGTTTGGGGGCCAAATGGATATTTTAAAAAATGCCAAACAACCAAATTAAAGGGCCAACGACTAGATTTTAAAATTCTGACCGTTGGCCATTTTTTAAATAATTTTTTTTTTAAAAAAAGAGTCGTTGGGCCCGTATGGCCTGTTTGGCCCGGTTGAACCGGCCCAGGCCCGCCTGCCGGTCCCGGGCTAAACGGTCCCGGGCTCACGGTTCCAAACGTAAGGCCCACCCTATATGGGCTCTGAGACCTGCCACGGGCCGGCCCGTTTAGCCCACAAGCCCACATGGCCCGCGGGCCCGGTCCGGTCCCGGGCCAGGCCTGGCCCACCTGCCAGCCTTACTTCATGTTGATATTGTTAGGACCCACAGTGGTCGTTTTTTGTTGTCATCTCACTGATTTCATCGATATTTTGTACTTAGTCATATTCATGCGTTCATATCATATCTCCGTCTCAGTTGTTATTATTGATACATCGTATCATTATTGTCGGGCTAGTTTCATGACGTTGTGAGCCTGTGAGCGAGATTGGAGAGAGTGATGACTGAGTGAGGCCGAGGGACTGAGTGAGAGTGACATTATGGGTCGGGCTGAACGCCATATTATACATATTGGATCAGGCTGCACGACGCAACAGTATTGAATCGGGCTGCACGCCGCAGCAGTATTGGATCAGGCTGCACGCCTCAGCAGTATTGGATAGGGCTGCACGCTGCAGCAATATAGTGCTTGGGCTGAAGGATCCTCTCCGGAGTCTGTACACCCCTAGTGAGCGCAATCGACTATATATATATAGATCGGGCTGCACGCCGCAACAGTTATTATACAACACTGAGTGGTTTAGTGTGCTGAGTATTGAGCATAGTGACAGAGGATGCGAGACAGTGAGATTGAGTACTCTGAGAGTGTGAGTACATGATTCGTCTATGAGCTACATGGAATTTGCATGCACACATGACATACAGTCATAGAGATGTTTTTTTCCTCATACTATATAGTATCACGTCATTCATGACTTTTCACACATTGATATGTGGGCATAGAGAGGTGTTTTTCACTTGTTATTTGGAAGGAAAATGAAACTTCTTACTTATTGTTGAAAGGATTTTGGGAAAAATCACAGTTTTCAAACTTACATGTATTTTGGCATATTCGGTAAAAAATTTGAGTTTTCACTAAGATACTTGAAAAGCATGCATATTTTCTGGAACTGTGAACGAGTTGAGCATTTTACTTCTGAGATACCTATTTTGTTACTTGTATTATGTTGTATGAACTATTGTGGAATACCGGTATTGGACCCGACCTTGTATTTGCACATCACTGTTTTAACCTAAGATTAGGTTTGTTACTTACTGAGTACATGGGGTTGGTTGTACTCATACTGCATTTCTGCACCTTGCGTGCAAATGTTGGTTGTTGATGTTGCTGTGTTCAATGGTAGCTGGATTGAAGATGTACATGCTTTCCGAGTTGAAGCTGCCCCTTGTTCGTGGTAGTTTTAGATCTATAAAACTCTATTTATGTACTTTTCAAACAGACTATGTATTTATTTCATTTCAGTTTTGTAAACTCTATTCTTAGAAGCTCATGATTTGTACTACCAATCCTTGGAAATTTTATAAAAGTCGGATAATTTCTATACTTTATTATCTTATTAAAATCAGTGAAATTGGATAGTTACTAGTTGGCTTACCTAGCGGGTTGGGTTAGGTTCCATCACGACTAGTGGATATGGGGTCGTGACAAGTTGGTATCAGAGCTCTAGGTTCATAGGTTCTACAAGTCATGAGCAAGTATCTAGTAGAGTTTTGCGGATCGGTATGATGACGTCTATACCTATCTTCGAGAGGCTGTAGGACATTTAGGATATATTTCCCATCTTTCTTTCCTTATCGTGCAACATTAATTCAGCTTGAAGCGTAACTCTTCGAATTCCTTCCACGCATTCGTGTGCACACATGAGCGCTCGTTATTAGTTGTGCATCAACGGCTTGTGATTCCATGGTTGAGGTGCGAGATGTAATTTTGGCGTGCTGATGATGGGCCAGTTTGAAAGGCTTGAGGCTGGGTTTTGACTGTAGCTTGAGCATGGAGATTTCGATTGTATGAGCACGTGCTTTTGGGACATATATGTCTGTTGGTGTCCCCATTAGTGGAACTTGTGATTGGATGACTATGTGGTGAGTATGATGTGACTGCGAGGTGTGTTCAGATTGTTCGAATGTGACAGGAAGAGTTTAATTGATACGTAGCAAGGACTATTGGGTGTTTGATTTGTGTCTTGATTTGGAGTATGACCTCGAGTTATGGGTGTGTTGAAGGACCTCTCATGTTGTTTAGTTGTGGATTGAAGTAGACTTTCATGTCTTATTGTGAGTTTGGAATCAGGAAGATTAAGTGATTTCAAAGTAGTTGTGACTGTGGAAGGGTATAGAAAGATGTCAGTTGAGGCTAAGCAGGTGGGCTATCTCCTGCGGGGTGTCCTGAGCTTGTGTGATCCCTATGTTATTTTGTAGTAAGTTCTCTTTTACCATTGAATTATATGTATTGTAATTTGAGTTCGGGTCGCTTATAAGAGTTGTCTTGACTGCTACAAGGATGAATGTGAGATTTGCAGATTATTTGAGATATTAGATGGTTTGTGATATATGAGCTTATGAAGGATTTAGTTGAATCTCACTGTGGTATTGTGGCAGTAATATAGTATGGGCATTGTGAGTTATTGTGTGTTTTTTTATCTATGGCTTTGAGTGAAGTGGGGGAGTCTGCTATTGATAAGTTGATTGCACGATTATGTGTTGTATTGGTTTCAATTCAAGGTATACTAGTGAATCAGTTATGTCTTGCAGAGGTGGAGTTTGAGAATGACTCGAGTAATGGAAATTTCTGGATACAAGTGGTATTATACTCTATGGGTATATGGGAATCATTGAATGATTTGAGTCATTATTCGTAAAGGATGTAGTGTGCGTGGAGTAGGAATTTGCTCGGTTGCTTAGGAGTGTAGGTTACTTCTTTGTGTGTCGTCGTGCCAATGGGGCACCGTTCGTTTAGCCTGTTTGGGGCGGTGCAATTGAGATTTGAACAGAGTGGATGAATCTCGAGAATGGTTCTAATGGTTTCAAGAATTATATGTGGCAATTGCGAATTTCGGATCGGTATATGGCTAGGACCTGATATTTGCATTGGACGGTGTCGAGACATGTGGAATTTTTATATCATCAAGAAGGTGAAAGAAACAGTTAGGGTTCGCATAAGGTCTCTTTAGAGTAGGTATCTCGGTTGTGGTGTTTCAGGGTGCTTAAGAGGGAAGTCAGCGGCTTATGGGCCTTAGGGTGTTGTGGTTTTGTACTAGGTTCTCTTGTGTGGTGAATTTTAGTTAGGAATCGTGTTGTTCTATCAAGGAGAAGTATCAATTTGTAGGAAATTTGGAAAGGACTTGGAGAATAAGACAATTTGGTAGTAGGTTGGATCAACACGGTAATGGGTATGATCGGTTCTTTGGGTACTTGCGACATGGCTAGTCTCTACAGGTGTTTCGTCGCAATGCTCTTGGGTTTTGGTGACTTGCGTGGCTTGGTTGAGTTAGAGAGATTTAGTTCTGATGGATTGATTATGTGCAAATGAATTTCGAAGGGTTCTCGATGGTTGCAACTGCGGTTCGGGGCGTATATTTCCTACCAGTGTGTGGAACATGTTGTGTATTGTGATTATCTCCAGGATGAAATCAAATGGAATGTCCTTGGTTAATTGAGTATGTATTTGTTGGTGACCTGGAGTGGACTATGAAGTTCTCGTATTTTTCCTATGATGGCATGGTAGATGCGAGGTGTTGTATGGGATTTGAGATTTGCATGTGCTAGGTCACAATTTAGTTTTGGAGGGAAGGTCATTAATTCGTAGGCAGCATGGACGGTCTCAGATGACTAAGTAAATGATGGTACTACTTGGTGTAGCTTGATGAGGGTATATATTTCAGAAGGGACAATGTGTTTGATTTATGGATACTTCGCTGGTACTGTGGCACTCTCCTGGTTGATCGACTGCTGACATTCAATTTTTCTATGTGGCACAGAAGAATTTTAGAATTATTACTCGTGGGATGAACGTGTATGAGAGATGTGTTAGACATTCTGGAGGTGGAGTTGGGATCAGATATGGTGATTCATGTGTTCTATGGATTTGGAAACAATGAGGTCTCAGGAGCGGATGGTTCCATGGTTGTGGACAGTGAAGTCATGGTCGAAGCTAGCCAGATGATGGTATGTGTTATGACTCAGTCATTGTGGGTTTTGGGGGGTTTCTTTTTTATCTATTTGTTGGATCCCGAAGTTGATTTTGGGGTCCATTTGTAGTCCCAATTAGGGTGTGTAATCTACGCCGAGTTGGATTGGTTGGCTCCATAATGCTATTGTTGAGCGATGTGCTATTCGGTTGTTGCTAAGCTTATTCGTGTTCTGAAATTTCCTGTGAGATACTCTACTATGCTACGAGGAGTTGCAATTCGTTGGTTTTAGACACACATGGTACGGTTCTATGGTGGTCTTGTAGAGGAATTTGAGTAACTGAGTATTGCATATTGAGGGCGTATTGGTTATGTCCTTTTGGGATTTGTGTGGCATTATGTCATCTGATTCTACGTGGTTATGGTAATTCACTTTGGGTACTTGATGCCGAATTATTCCGCGTAGTTATTGACTTTGAGCAGGGTGGCTCGAGGTATATGATATGGATCAGCGTTTGGATGGAGTCGCGCATTGTGGAAGAGTTATGTTGAGATACGAACCTTTGTGATGGAGTCGGGTGATTGTTCTACGGAGTGTGATAGGTTCTTAGCATTTCGTTATGGTGATATCTGATGCGAGGCTAGAATGCATAGTTTAACATGTAATATACCTTACATTTGAGGTGCGTTAATGATAAAAATACACTTTTTATGTGCTTAATGGAGTTTATTTCATGTGTAGGTGAATTGGAGATGGAAACGGAGCGAAAGGGATGCAAATACGTCGAAGATACGCAAAAGGAGACACCCCGGGCGTTTGCCCCCTAAAGCCAGGCAGCCCCTGGCGTTAGGGGGCGTTTGCCCCATAAGGCCAGGCATCCCCTGGCATTAGGGGGGGCGTTAGGGCCCAAACGTCAGGCCTGCCCTGGCCTTAGGGGTGCGTTAGAGCCCAAACGCCCGGGGTTCCAGGTTCGGTCAAATCCGAGTTTTGACGAGTTTAAGTGTTTCCCGGTTGAAATAGAAGTCTCCTATATGGTTAGGGTTCGCCCTAAACATATAAATAGACCCCTAAAACACAACTTAAAGGGATTCGGAGGAGATTCGGAAGGCATTCGAAGGATTCAACAAGAGAACAACATAGAAGTGACCAAACATTG